>JAUJYS010002310.1:0-15069 GCA_033995665.1 Melogona broelemanni
GGCACATTCCAGTACCACAGAATCGAATAAACGAAAGCCTGCGCCGGGAATCGAACCCGGGACCACCCGCTTGGTAGTCTATGACCATAGCCACTGAACCACGGAGGCAACTTCACTTCCGTTCCAAAGGAAGCCTTGCGCGCGAATTTCTTTTGTTCCAAAATTTTCGGAGATTTTGGTCGGGAATTGAACCCACGATCGCAGGTGAACACGCTAACCACTTTGCCACTCCGCACCCTTCATTTCTTGACGGCATCTGCTATTTCGAATGCCGATTGTCCTCAATCTCAAATACAATTAAAAACATCTTGAGCACTCTCAAGGGCATTCGGATTCTAGGTCATTTCTGAAATGGCGTTTTCCAACTGGGTCTCATGATGGTTATCTTACGGGAGACTCAATCCGCGTTTGAATGTGAAAATTGAGCTAGGTCCAAAATTCCCCCCCCCCCTCTCTAGGTCAAACGAACAGTTAATTTGTTTATTTTGGAAGAGCGACTTTAAGTCGGGGAGGGTTATAAATAGCGGTTAGGATGAAAGGTCAGACATTCAGTCGTAGCATCAAATTTGAATACGATTAAGTTTGAATTGGGTTGCGTTTTATCGATTCGGCGTAAACAAAATTGCGCTGGGAAAGCGGGTCGGCGTAATCGCTTTGATTGATTTAACCCGCAGGTTAATCGTATGCTAATTATTTCAATTGGCCGACGGCCTTAAACTAACGATCCAGATACTTCATTGATTCACCGATTTTTTTATTGACCAACTCGATTAGTATAAATTATGGGTTGCTGAAAGCGGAAGCTTGGAATTTAAAATTTTATAAAATTAGCCATGTCTGTAGATGAAATTAATGGGAAATACAGTTCGAATTCAACATATTTTGCAACTGAATATACCGTATGTTTCGTCGTACCGTCCGCGGTTGATAGGCGATCTCCGCGGGTGTTAAGTCATGCGAGTCATTCAGTATCAACATATTACAAGTGCAACATTAAAGACCAACATACCAGGTCCACTGTTGCCAGGCACTCAGGGCTTTGCCAGGCACGCACTCAGACTCAGACGACAGGACAGGGCAGGCACGCACTCAGACTCAGACGACAGGGGTTTGCCAGGCACGCACTCACCATAAATGCATCCAAGATTCCGGGTTCGTGTCCCGGTTCGAATGGACAATTATGCGATAATTTAAAGAAATTTAATTTTTGAGCAATTATAAGATAATTTAAACTAGTTTAACTTTTGAGCAATTATGAGATAGTTTAAACAAATTTAATTTTTCAAGTTTGTCGAAAACGTTATTTATTAAAATTATAATAACCTTTAATTTAATTATTTTGAAACTACGAGAAATTGTGCATGTTGTTATTTTTAAAAATTGAACATTGCATTTATATTGTATTGTTCACTCGATGCTATTGTGTGGATACTGCGTTGTGCGGATATAGGCAATGTGACCAAATGTGCGGATTCCGCTACCTGCGGTGGCGATGGAAAAGACTGTAATCTTATAATATTCCGAAAGCTGCTTCTGTTTCTTCGTTACCTATCACATTAATTCCGCCTTCGAGCTTTCTGTCAGTTACAATCTGAGCAACCAGCAATGGCTAAATTCACGGTCCAGTGCCTCTACTATTTTTCCCCAACACACTATCGGTGGCTAACCTATTGTCCCAACTCCCAATGATCTACTTTACGAAACGACTTTATGGCATAAACGTCAGCATCTCTCTCTTTACGATATTCCAAGTTGGGTGGTTTACGAGTTGACAAGGTTTAGCACTTTTCGAATGTTGCCAACCGCGGCGTTTGATTGGTCGAAGCCACGTGCTTAAGCTCGGTCATAACTTGCGCACGGCGGAAGCTGAAAATGGACGATAGCAGAGTGTTCGAATTTTTCTATGGTTTGGTGCGACCTCTTGTTGGAGATTAGTTCGATAGTTATGGTATCTGCTACGTCATTGAAGTGAGTGATCGTAGTTCGCGCCATCTGGTGATGGATTGTTTAACGATGCAGTTTAGCGTACTATTCTGGTCCTGTTCTAACGATTTGAATGGATATTTTGACGTATCCAAATCCCCTCAGTTCGGCGATTGATTTTATTTGTGCGTCTTGTGTCATCTATGTTTCTACGCATACATAAGTTTGGATTTTTTTTGGTCCTGTTCTGTTTTAGTGATCGTCCGGTTCAATAACCGCATACCAGACCGCCCTCATAGAAAATTAGAAATTTAATTTATCGCAAACGCCTCTGCTAAAATATCCATTTATTTGGGTTTTTTTTACAATCGAAGTAATGAAAAACACTGAAGTAGATTTTGTACCCCTCGTGTTGCTAGATATATTATAAGAGATACCTTATCACCAATATTATCCCGGTATTAAATAAACGAGAGTCCGCGCCGGGAATCGAATCCGGGATCGTCGCATCACAGTTGGTCGCAATACCGACTGGGTTACGTCGATGTTAATTGGGGGGGGGGGGGCGGCGGCAACGAAATCGTCGTTCATTAGTCTCACCCCTTGGGGCGCCATTGTAGAATCGCAACGCCATCTTGTGAGCAGCTGGCGAAACATGCGTTTTTCGGTGACCGCCTAATCTATCAACGCAGCACCACGACGTCAAATTGACTAAAAACGACTCCATACTTTTTTACGGACGAAACCTAATGATACCTAATGGAATTGTACGCTACGCCATCGTTCCTCTTTGGATAAGATGATTTCGCTCACGTTTGGCACATTTTTTCGCGATGCAATTTAGCTTAGCAAAAAAAAAAGAAAAGTGCACCAACTCTATACCTGTCCCGCGCTCGAAGCGGTTCCTATGCGGAGATACAAGCATCTACATTTTCTTTCCCCGCCAACGCGCTTTGCCGCATCGCCCGTGGTATCCCGTCCCAACTTTTTCATCTTCGAGACACATCGCCGTTCGGAATGCACGTTTTTAGAACGGCTTATCCCCCCGTCCGGGGCTCCTTATCCTTGAAGTTTGGCGCCTACGCCTATTTTTCGCTCCCTGTTAGATTTGTCCTTTTTTTTTTTTTTTGCAACAACTTTTCTGCAGGCGCCGTGTTCGCAACTCGTGGGGGGCATCTGTCGTAATGTGTTAAGGGGTTTCTGTACGGTTCGGTGCGCCCTGGGCAAAAAGTTAAAATGTCGTTCCTTTTTTTTTTACTTCGCGGAAAAAGCGTTTTAAGTCATAGTGGTTTTTTTCACTTGTTTGCGTAAAAAAGCATGGTAAACCAAGTTGAGAAAATGTGAAGTCAAAATCTTTGTATCAACTAGTATGGACGTGGCGTTTTATCATTTGGCGTCATTGTTTTCTACAAGTAACGAGAATTTACCATTGTCAGATGACGTTGATTTTCCTTCGATAAGTTGGTACCCTGGGCAATCGCCCTCTTGTCATCACGTCACACACGCACTTTATGTTCTTGTATGCACATGTGTACAATAGGATATACTGTACGTTGTAGCGGTTAGCTTTCTTCTCGTCAATTACCATCGGGGATACACACGGATCCCGAGTAGCTGATAGATAAAGCCTGTTTATCCATTAAATCTGTAGTTTTTTTCCAGTGGGTGTAATGACGTGTTTGGCGTATAAATACATCTTTCATAACCGAAAACATCCGTCTTTCATGAACCCACGTAGCTGGTCTACAAATAGCTTTTTTAAAACGTCAGCTCAATTTTTTCTTACGTAAAAAGCAATTGAACTTAAATTCAAGGTTATGTGTATCCGGCTAACAACATTCTGATATTTAAACTTGATAATTGTTTAACGTTCATCACCTGGAAAATGCGAACATCATCCGATAGATGGCGTTATTATTTTGAAATTAAATAATGGTAGTTTCATCATCTGGAAAATGCTCATACAAAAAAATGGTTGTCGAATAAGGTTGGGTAATTTAGACAATAGTGAATACAGTGAGCTATTTTGATGCATTGTTGCACTTTATTGTGACATCCTAATGTTGATTCTGATCTGGTGTTGCATTTTCGTTCAATAGTAAAGTTTTTTCCGACGTCATGCTTCACTTATTTGGCAACTGTTGCCTTCCGTTTTAACTGACCGAGACGCCATTTGGCGGTTTTGTGACATAGCCACGCAAATCAGGGCGCGTCGCGCAAAAATTGGGCCGGTGTAATTTAGCGTGTTTACGTATCCACAGATGACGCAAGTTTTAAAAGCCAGCCGTGCCACAGCATATGCCTAGTACGGTTAGATATTCTAAATTGGGAAACAAATAATCAACAATATTGAAAACAAAAGCGAGACTGTTTGCACGAACTATTCGCCGCATCAAAACAATGATGTTCTAATTTTCTGACGGCAAATATAATTGAAAATTGCTGTTCATTCGCGGTATGCGAACAATTAACCTTTTTAATGTGCGTTTGTGAATTAAATTGGAAATTATAGCCCTATTTCCATAGCCGCATATTCTCGAATGAACGCAGAAAATCATTCCAAGTCAATATAAAAAAGAGAACATAGTAAGGGCGCCTTTCAGTATTCTACGAATATCTTGTATAATTGATTTTTGTTTGCGAGGAAAGCAAAGTGCAAAAAATTTAGGTCTTTGACAAGTTTGTTTGAAAACTTTCGCAATGACGAATCGAGTTTGGAATCCGAAAGTGGAAACCTGAACCACGCCATTTTCAATTAGCTAACTATTTGGGTCAACTGGGTTAGTTGTTTATAAACACAAGCTCGCTATTCCCTCCATAGTAATGGTACTGGAACCGTAGGCGAGTTAAAAAAAAGATCATATTCCTGATACACACCCAAGAGCCTTGTCGTTTATTTAATTGTCATTGTCACATTACCACAATTGTCTAATTGGTACCGGTATCATAAGAAATAAAAATATACTAAATATATGACTGACTCTAACTAAATTCTGTCGAATAAAGACAACTCAGTCACATACTCAGTTACATAAGATAAATAATCCATGATAATTTTTTTGTGCGTCAACCTTGAAATATTTTTTGGAAATTTATATAATTTACTATCAATATTACTACTATGTGTACCCGCAAATAGCTGCGGATAGGTCTATGGCTGGGGTCTAATGACCAGCCAAGGACGAATATGTCCTATTTTACAACTGCAACTTTACCATTATATTTTTTTATACATCACCGTGTGCCTAGTGCACTACAGGATTACTGCAACCTCGTGTCTCTATGGAAATATGTGAGGGGCAGGGAAGGGAAGGGGATTGGCAGCTGGAATAGCCAGGCTGCAGGATCCACCCTATGCTCTGGACTCCCTAATGGAAGCTCAGGGGTGACGCCAGTATCACAGGATCGAATAAACGAAAGCCTGCGCCTGGAATCGAACCCGGGACCACCCGCTCTGTAGAATGTGACCATACCCACTGAGCCACTGGGGGCCGACAAGTTAGCGTGTAAATGATATTTTGTATTGTTATTCGATAGCGTAAGACCTACAATCTTCCACGAACCCATCCTTTCTCTTCCACAGAAATATGTGTTAGTTTTTTTTTTAAATGAAGATTCTGTACCCCTCGTACCACTGTCACCCTCTTATCTCTGTACCCCCAGTCAGCACATGAGATTATGTACCCCTCGTGTTGCTTAAGCAATATGTTGGGGGCACAATTCCGCCAGTCCTATGCGAGATACCTAATCGAACTATTATCAATTATAACCCACACCCCTTTGATCCGAGTAGACTATATAACCACTAGACTGGCTTCAATGGCTTAAGCTTGGAGAAAATCAAGCGCAGCGACAACGCGACAAGCGAAACGCTTGATTCGGTACTTGAATCGATTTCCGTTAAGATGCAATACGCGCGTAATCAACGACGTTAGAAAATTTAGAGCACGGGAATACTATTCGACTACATTATTAAGCGTGATGTGTAACGAATGGCGTCACCGGCGTGCACTTTCATGTCGTTGTACCTTGAGGCCACACCGTCGAATACTTATTTTTTAGTCATAAGTCTCAAGTCGTTGCGATTTAGCATTCGCCCAAGTGGCGTCCTCACCTCTCGGGAAAACGACACTTTATTCGCACAGCTGATTCCAGACTTTCCTGGTCCGAGTATGGAACATGGAGCAGCATTGCCGCCGCTAAAAACTAACTGCTGCCCCCGATCACTAGCAATCACTAATAACACGAAATGCGGTGTAGCTAACCTTCGGTTGGAAAGAGTATTTTGTGTTGAATAAGGAGGAATTCCACGACGCATACAGCGTCATGGCACTTTATTTGCACAGCTGAAAAGTAATTGCTGCCCCCGACCACTAGCAATCAGTACTAACACGCAATGCGGAGAAGTTAACCTATATTGAATAGGGTGTTTCGTATTGCATAGGGTGGACGATAAGGAGCAATTCCATTAGAAGCTTCTACCGGTACTGCATTATTCTAAAAGCATTGTTTGTATATAATATTTTGTAAACGTATGACGGTATTGGAATGATAATGTAGCGTTCTTGTCTAGCAATCTTATTTTATCGTTTGAATATTCAGTTTACATTTATCAGCCGTGCACTCTGTTAAAAGAGAATGTGTTATGCTACAAATGCATGCAAGATGGAGGACTCACCTGGTTGAAAATTGTTCCGTTGTTGCAGAAGAAAGAGAAGATGAGGGCGGGCTGTGTTGCTTGTCCCTATAAACGTAGTAATACATAATTAACAATAATAAGAAAGCGATTACATTTATTTTCACTTGCATGTTTCATGAGCACCTTACTCACAAAACGTTAGTAAAAGGGCTGTAAAATTATTCGTAATTTGAAACCACAAATCACATTATATCTAGCAAAAAAAAAGGAAAGTTATTCTGAATCGCGTGCTATAGTCGTTGTGATTGTGATACCAATATGTTGGAATAAATCTTTTTTGCAGAAAGTACGTTTACTAAAAAATAACCTTTGATGATTTGTTATGCTGAATACTTTTGTCATAAAATCGACTTTACAATATTTTTACGTCACCATCTCGTCAAATCTAACCTGCTCGTTCAGCACTGGCACGCAGACGTGGAAGATCTTGCAGTCGTTGAGCACATCAGCGTAGTAACCGTAGATCTTGCCGTCACAGGTGAATCCTGGTCTGATGTCACCCACCACCAGGTTGGCGCCATCGGGCAGGGTGAAGACAGAGGGGCCGGCGGGTGCTGGTGCCGGACCTGGAGCTGGTCCTGGGCCGGGTCGTGGGCGGGTCGGAGCGGCACGTCCTTGTCCTTGTCCACCAGCTTGTCCACCGGCTTGACCACCAGCCTGACCACCAGCCTGTCCACCAGCCTGTCCACCAGCCTGTCCACCAGCCTGTCCACCAGCTTGACCACCGGCTTGTCCACCGGCTTGACCACCGGCTTGACCACCGGCTTGACCACCGGAGTGACCACCGGCTTGACCACCGGCTTGTCCACCGGCTTGTCCACCGGCTTGACCACCGCCTTGACCTCCAGCTTGGCCACCAGCTTGACCACCGATTGAGCCTCCGATTTGCCCACCATGTCCACCGATCTGTACACCGACTTGTCCACCGGCTTGTCCACCTGGCGCAGGAGCTCCAGCAGTCGGAGCCGCCGCTGATGGGCCTGCATCATCGCTTCCTAGCGATCCATACGATGGTGGAGCCTCCGCTGGAGCCTGTCGTCGTACCTGCTAATTATCGTAATACAATATGGCCACCCATTAGCTGTAAGCGTTTATGGAGAAAGGAGTGGAGATTATGACCTCCTGAGACACAAATCTATATCGGACACTTTCCACTAAATTGACAAAATTATCAAGAATTTAGTATGAAAACCAAAAACACAAATTGAAGACAAACAGTATGCGAAAATTATCGGAAATAAACTAAAATAATGTTTTCCAGAAAAAGTTTGAAAATCAAGCATCGCGAGAACAAAATAAATGGGATGGGCAAGAGCAATGGGATGGGTACAGAATCCAATGTCATGATATTCGCTACAGAGATGAGAAATATATATTTTTTTTTTCTTGAACACTGTTCTCAATATCACTACAGGAGCTTATGTATCCCTCGTGTCGTTGTGGCAATATGTGAAGGGATAGAACATTTTTACCAGTATACCTATATCGAATAAACGAGAGCCCGCTTCGGGAATCGAACCCGGGCCCAGTGTCAGTTTGATGACTATTACACAGTAGTTGCACCGCATTGTGGTGGGAAAGATTTTTATTCGAACTTTGTACCGCTCATTACCAAAACATCTCATCGACAATAATTGTTTAAAGAGCATCACGGGCGAATTTTCTATTTCCTCTGGAATACCGATATATACATCACACTAATCCCTCAGCCAATTATAAAAGCGTACAATTCTTATTCAACTGAACTGATCTGACACTGGCGTTGCACGGGTTGTACCGGCGAACAAATAAATCGACTGGTGGCGCATCCCGAGTTCTTTAATTATAAAAGTGACCGGAGTGGGGACTCGACGTCAAATTAGATGCACATCAGAGAGGAAAAGGCCGACGTGCGCTAGATACTAACGTCACATTGCGTTGTGCCAGGGCTCCAGGGAGCGCCGACATCCAATGACAGACTGCTTTTCCGTTCTATATCGGAAACACGCGAGCGTACGGGGAAGCACGGCGAATAGCTCGGTGCGGTCACATTGAACTGGTGCAGTTGGGCAACTAAAACTTTAATTAGAGATTCGGTAGAAAATCGCTCGGCGGTAAATATTGCAGGACGCGACAGCTGTGTCAACTATCGATTTCGGCCAAGTTTCCAAAGTTCTCCCCCCCCTACCACCACCACCACCACCTCTGCGGAGATGCAGTATGTGTACGGTGCAACAGCAGAAGCGCGCGAACTCATTTTCTAAAGAATTTAACACGCGCGTAAACTCGCAACAAAGTGTCCGCAAACGAGCAATTATCGATTAGTCCAAAAATACTTACTGAGTGCGGACCAGCGAATGCCGAGCAAATGATGGCCGCTAGAAGAACAACTGCAACGAGAGAGAGAGAAAAGAGAACGGAAAGTTTAGTCATTTAGCTGCGGTGTTAATTTCGCCAATATTGTAACCGATGTTCGGAACAGGAATGTGCAAGGCGTTTATTCGCTATTGTCTGGGTGGCGAACAATTTAGAAAGGTTTTGGGAACCTCCTTGGACCCTCTGTACCTATACAAATTACGAGGGATTGTGCGCCAATTTCTGCTGATAAGTTATAATAAATGGTTGCTATAGAAATATGTTAATTTATGCGAGGTGTAATTGCGTTTCACAGGTCGACAAATAAAATAATGGGTTATCCATTGCAATACATGGCAAAAATTTGGCCATAAAGATGTGGAAGTTATAATTCACTTTAGGAAATCCGTTATCAACGCTGCGAACTACTATGAGTCTGTGTATTGTTAGGCGATGATCCAAAAACATATCTCTTCATTTTTCCGTTTAAAACGTAAACGCTACACAAGAGCGAATTTTTTATTTATTCTATTCATCCCCAAGCTACTCAGATTGCGTTTCAATAAGATAAGCACGAACACGTTTGGAAATTCGCCTGCATCTAATGTATTGGAATTGCGAATATCTACATGCAAATTGTTTTGTTCAGAATTTTTGCAAATTTAGCCTAATGGCTGAAGCGAAGCGCGATTTATTTATATACAAGATCTTTTTTTGTTTTCGCATTTCGTCGAGTGAGCTATTGTTTGAAAGCTCCTGGAAAACGCAATTCCTCATTTTGTCATTGACGCCACGCGGAAATCGTCGAACCAAACTGCTGACAGGCGCGAATTTATACGATCAGCGCGAGCCCGTTTTGTCAGCGCCACTTTTCACTTCTGCGCCGAACAAAAATGCTCTTTACGCCCGACATCCTTCAAGATTAGTAACCGGGCCTCACCAATGATACGGGCCAAATGGAATATCGATTGCAACAGCGCTGCGTTCAAGTGGGAACCTGGCAAGAGAGCATGTCACGCCCTACTGAGACCCCAGTTTTTTTTAACGAGCCTCCTCCTATTTTTATTATTATTATTATTATTTGTATTTTTAATCACTATTCGACGGGTCGTGCAATCAAATGCTGGCAATGGAATTGAAATACATACTCAATTATTGACCCAATATAAAATGGCCGTCACAAACTGAAAACCTGAAGGAGCATGTTCCGAGCAGTTGACGAGGTAGATCAAAGTGATACTGGCACTTTCTATGTATTCTGAGGCTATTTAAAGATATGCTGTGAAGTGATGTAAGCGAATTTTAAATAAGCTAACCGCCAATTATATAAGGCAGCGATGGGAGCGCCACCTACTCGCTAATTGGTAAGCAACAATGCTATCTCGAAAGCTTCATTTGCAATGAGACTTGTCACTTGTGTATCAGTTCAATTGTTAGCCGCGTATTTGGTTGCCTGGGTGGATAACACGCCGAATACGAACGCAGTATAGCTGCAGCTAAAATCAGGTATCATTTAGTCGCCAATTTTAAACGATAGATGTCGACGAATTCGTTCCAATTCATTGATTTGATTAATTTTACTTTCTGTTCTACTCAACGTGGAGATTGCCCGTTTTTGCAGTGACAGAGAAAATTGGCTGATGATTCGAAAAATGCTAGCAAACGATGAAACAATTTTTCGCTTTGCTCATCTGAGTTGCGCTGCTGCACGCAAGCCAGAGACACCGCGTCACAGGATCATAAATCGCGAAAGGTACATTGGGCTGGATTTTGTTTTGGTAGAATGATGGTTTGGAAATGTTTGGCGCGATAGCGGAAAGGAAATAAAAAAAAATACCGCATCTCTCGATCTATATCTGCTCGAAATCTTTAATTGGACATTACCTCACTGGTTGTGTGCGTCGCCCCGAGTCACTTTTGGCCCATCCACAAGCGCACCAACAATATCCGTTTTCTCCACCCACGATCGAAGATATTTTAAGCTGCATCCTCCACCCATCCCCGATAAGGCGATTGAGAGCGAGAGCGAGGTCTGCGCAACTTAAAGAGATGAAATCGAGAATACCCAGTAGACCCACACGGCATTCAACACGAGAGCCGCACCTAATGCGTAATCAGGATCGGAGTGCCGGTGCGGATCTTCCCATTAAAGTGTCACATATACTATATCAGAATGACCCGGCGATAGCCAAAAAAGAACGGAAAAAAAAAAGAAATGGGGCACCGAGATTACAATCTGGAAGAGCAAGTCTGGAGCGTTTTTAATATTGCACGAAAGCAAGATTGCGATCGTTTTCGGCGGGGTTTTTTGTCGTCCGTTACGGCAAAACTGGGGGACCAATGGCATTCATCGAAATGAAAGATGGTGACACTGATTTGGTTTTTGGCGAGACTTGGACCCACTGAATCAACGGCATGGGAGAACATTCGTGTCTGAAAAAAACAATTTGGAATATTTCTGCTAGATACTATGCGCGATATGGATGACAGAACCAAAAATTGCGCTGCGGCACTATTTGTCAAGGAACCAAATGCATTAACTATGAAGGTAAAATGCTTGGCCAATTGCAATATAATGGCCAATGCAATGTGCAAATTGTCCATTCCAGCAAATGATTTTTTTATTGCGGGTCTATTTGGATTTTCATTAATTTCGAATGGTACCACTTGCATAGTAAATGGAAATGTGCCGCAAAATGCTGAAGACGAAGTATTGTGCAAGGGTTTAAAAGTTGCTATTGTTATTAACCATCTTTTTTGTATTCAGATGTACGAGATATGAATAATACGTCTGTTTTATAATACGTTCCTATATTTCTTATTTTGTGAAAAATGTAGTCAGTAATGAAATAAGCTTTTAGAAGCTAAAATGGAGATTTTTTTAGTAAATTAATCAGTAGTAAAAAATTATTACTGCATGGTTTTAGCGTGCATCTCACCAGCCATGAATTGTTACCCAGCCGTTACAATAAAACACAAACCACTTAAACCTCAATTTTTAGGATTAGGATTAGGATTGATGGAGGGCATCCGCCCAAACGTCGTTACCCCCTGATCATGCAGGGGGGAATTAACCGTCCCTTAGTCAATGCCCAAGCACCAACCATGAGGGACGGTGGGCAACTAAGAGGGACGGTGGGCAACTAAGAGGGACGGTGAATTAATTCGTAAAAATTATCTGTTCCTGTATAAAACAAAATGTATGAAAACTGTAATATGAAATATGTATTGAAATATGTATTGCTTCATTTCTTTGACATTGTCAAATTTCCTTCAAACATGAGACGAGAAGGGGGGAAACGCCCATTTCCTTAAAATAATAGCCGGTTCGTTATTGATGGAGCAGGAACGGTTCGACTTTTAAAAAGGTTTTCGTTGCCCCTTCTACCACCTCCCTTCCCAGCGTCTCCTCAGTTTTTCAACCCTCCGGGCGACACACGGGCACCTAATGGCCTTTTACCGTTTCGAATCTTCCATAACGATAGAGAGCTGTTTCTTATCTCGGGATTTGTCGCCACGGCTTAGTCGTAACCCGACGATTGCGTTTCCCCATCATTTTTTTTTTTTTTTTTGAAGGCGTACCAAGCAGAAGGGAAAAAAATTATTGCTCTATTACCAGTGTCCCTAGAGCGAGCCCAAACGCCATTATTTATAAAATGTAGCTCGGTTTCGATATTGAAGCGAAGTCGATCATACCGGTATACGTAAAACGCGAGTCATAAATTACGGCAGAAGCACATCCGCGTCTATCTACCGGATACACGGGGCAGGACTCGGAACACAAAAAATACCTGACTGTGTACAGAGTACTTGCTGCGCACGGTATAAGCGTGCCTCGATCGGTACACAGCAAAAAAATTCTAGCTCCCCCGGTTATGTTTATGAGCGCGCCGTCACGAGGTTGTTAAAAATTCATGACAATAATTGCGACTAGACATTGGCGCAATATTTGATTAGACCGTTGATTGCTTAGCGCTCCCGATGGATTTACGTGAAAACGCCATATTAGGATTGCCGGGAAAATTAACCGTCGAATAATTTGTCGATGGTCGGGGTTCGTCTATTAGCATTAGCAAACAGAACTAAAGATGATTGTTTAGAGCGTGCTTCATGTCTGAATGCTGCTCATTTTGAAACCTAACAATTGCGATACAGTATATCCAATTACGTCACAGAAAATTCCAATACTTCTTTTATCATCAATTTTAACTCTGAATCCAAACTTAGTATTGCAGTAATTATTGACAGTATCACATTATTTACTTTTTACTACGGCCCATCGATCATAGATCCTCATATTTGTAACTAAAGTAATTAAAGAAATAAAACCCTATGCAACTACTATGTAAAATTGGATCTATAATGTTTTTCCAGTTTATACTAAATTAATTTAAGTACTGAATTATTTTAGTTAGAAACGTTTTCTTATCGGCCGATATCTTTGGTATCGGCCCATCGATATAATTTCAATTTCAAGTGATATATTTTTGTACCGGTATATTACATTCACTTCTAGCTGATCAGTAAGTTAAGTGTGCTCTTCATACTTGAAAGATCATTTCTTATATATTAAAGATATAGCCAGGTGTTCTGCTCACGGGGCTCTGAAAGGCCGACTGTAACGCTAAAGGTGTTTCTGTCTCTGCAAAAAAAAAAAAAAAAAACGCGTGCGCCTTAACCGGCCCCATTCTAGCAGATCGACTCGCATGAATGCAGCGTTCTTCAGCTCATAACCTCGACGCGGAAACCCATGCCACGACGCCCCATTGACCCGCCGGGGTGACTGGCAAATTGGGTTACCCGCGTTGGCAAATGGCGGCATAGCCAATATTGGAGATAGAGATGTATAGGCCCGACCCGAGTAGATACTGCATCTACGGTACTTGTATACGCTGTACGTGGGGTTTGCCCATTAAGAAGAACGATAGTCAAGTTTTCACCTTTATATCGCTTTTTTTTCTTGCCTGGCTCCATCTCCATCTTTCTCATTTTCTTCTTTTCCCCCCGACGTGTCCTCGATGCGCTGATGTCGCCGTCTCTATGAGAATTGGCTTATCGCGCAGTATCGCTGGTGGCGCCATCTATCATTTAATTCGGATGCATAGCTAACAGTGAAATCAAATTGTAAAATAAATATTGCGTCGTAGGTTTCAACAGGTGCTCTATATTTGCATTTGCACAAAAGCAACCTATCAATATAAATAATAGTGGTGTTTCGTATCACAATGAAAACAAAAACGACCCGAGATTTGCCAATTCTTTGAGTTACTGTTTCAAGGCTTTCAAGTTATCTTTGATGCACGTCAGATCATTAGATTGCATCTATTCCGATGAGGGTTCTTTCAATGGGACGTGGCTCAAAAGTGTAATTTGAAAAGCAAAGGTGAGAGCGTTTCAACCAACTGGATTTTTAAAGTTTTGTTAGTATATATTTTCTTATATGATCGCGGCAACGAAACCCTCATAGGACATCTCATCACTCTGAGAGGAGATGTCAGTTTACCGGAGAAAGAAATCCAGACAACCCTCGCCCTCTAGGGATGTAGTAATTGTCTCCGACAGACCTGGTGACTGATTTCGATGCCATTTCTGAAGTTTGCTTTTTCGCCTTTTTTATCTGGATTATATTTTTTGTCCTCTTCTCCTTTTCTCCAAACAGCCGCCTCAGGGCTTATCACTAAGTGCAGCTTATTCTTCGTAATTTATGTGAACTCGGAAAAAAAGTTTTCCACGATTCCCTTATGGCCATATAGCGCCCAGAATCGATTTTTCAACTGTTCAAATATTTTTTGGCAGATCGGTACTTTTTACCCCTATGCCTTTCGCTTTTTTCTTCGTCCTCTTCTTAAAACTGCGTGCTCAGTTTAACCGTCGAGTGTCATTTCTGGACTCGGTTTATCTCCTGATTTATTGTGGTCTTGTGTAAGTCGGTTCTTACGGCGACATGCCGCGTAGGTTTCGTGCGGCGACCATATGTAAGGGCTCAGTCATACGTTAAGCCCCGGACGAATACATGCGATTTTGATCATCAGAAATAGCCGCCGCGCTTTATCACTAGGTAGCGCTCATTTCCTCATTCGGCAGGTTAGCCGCTTGTAGGGCGAGTCAGCCAA
>JAUJYS010002311.1:0-15069 GCA_033995665.1 Melogona broelemanni
ACGTCATCAAATCAGCCAATCACAGCGTTGCGGAGTTTAAACTCCTTCAGGAGATTTTCATCCAGAATGTCCTTCCAAGACACTACCAAATTATGGTTTATAACAACCTCTGAATCCATGATCCGACCAAAGATTTTGACATGCTATCAGATCGCTACGTCCATTACTCTCAACGATCAATACAAATACTCTAAATTAAAAATGCCAAGATATTTACGAAAAATAAATGTTAAATGAATATATGATAATTTGAAGAACATTATTTTTTAATTTATTCAATCATGAATATGAGTACAAAATATCACCAAACAATTAAAAAAATATTTTTTGTCTAATGTTAATAGCACAGCTCTCCCTTTTATCTCTTTTTCTCTTCATATCATTGCACGGTCACCAGACAACATGTGGCGGAAGCGGAAGTCGCCCGTCTAGGCCGAAAGCACGAAGGGGTGCAGTAGCAGACACGTTGACACCGGCGCGGTTTAATCGCGATCGATGTCCATACGCGTTGTATTTTCCTTCTCTCCGTCAGATTGCAGCAGCGTCAGGCCAAAAACCGACTGGAAAGAACCGACTATAGCAGTGTTTCTAAAACTTTCTGCTTTTCGCAGCCCCCTTTTTGTAGGGAAATAAGTCAAATAACCCTGATTGTAGTGACTTCAGGAGATTATGTACCCTTCGTGTTGCTTAGGAAATATGTGAACGGCGCTTTTGCAACACTTGCAATCGAATTAACGAGAACCTGCGCTGGGAATCGAACCCAGGACCAAGCGGTCTTAGACGACAATTAGACGAGTCGTACAGCATTTTTATAACCAATTTTAATGGCGGAGCCCCTTAGAGGCCAACAATTTTGATGGCGGAGCCCCATTTAATACATGTTAACGGCGCTTAATTATTTATTTTATCTTCAGGAGTGGCCGGCGGAGCCCTAAGGACTCCGCAGAGTACAGTTTGGGAATCGAGGGACTATACTTTTAGTAGGTATTGGCCGTGCCGACAATCACGAATTAGATAATAACGCAACCCAACCTCGATTAGGATCATTCCACCCAACCAACACTGAAAAATATCACGGCTCAGCCAGAGAGGAAGTAGCGTGGGTGACGTCAATAAACTAACGTCACTACTAGCGTGAAAATCGCGCGGGTGAACTCTCCCTCTCGGCCCGAAAAACGAAGATGGCTTCCGGACCAGTAGGCTCCGTCGTCAACGGGTGTCCCGACGAAGTGGCCGCCGAGATGGCTGACTCACGCAAGAGACCGCTGGACGGCGAAGTGGAAAGCGGCGGCGTCACCAAACGAAGCCACCACGGCGCAGGTAAGAAAATCACATCTCTTTACCTTGGCAGCAGCGCCGGTTGGCTGATCTCCGGGGTGGTGGAAGGGAAGGGGGAGGGGATGGAGAAAGTCTAGCGAATAGCGCGAGCATTGCGATAGCATGGGATCAAAGGGGTTTTGATTATTCGCAGGAAGTGCGTATTTTTGTAGCGGCGGCGCAGGGAATCTCTAATCTCCTACATATATGCGCGTGAACTAGTCCTACTTTTTCCCTACTGTTCGATCACCATCTAATTTCGCCGGCGAAAACCGAGGAAAAGCTAGGAGAGACCCGGTGTGACTGCAAGTTTATAAATATCTCGCAACCCTACCACATGGTGGTGCACCGTGAGATCTATATCGACCCACCGAAAAATAACAGCACAATTTTGCGTGATTTCCGCCAACCCCTCTTCCCGTCAACAATCTACGATTAGAAAGGGGGAAAAAATCGAATTTTAACTGTGCTGTCTCGTCCAGGATTATATTTATAAAAAAAAAATCGGGTGGGTTGCTATTTTTGATCGAGCGTGTTGATGATTCGCGTCGTCTGTCTCGAAACTGGATTTTCTGTGCAGTCACTTTTGCCAAGTTTTTGGGGAGTGTAGTGTGTGTGCTAGCTAGTCGACTACTCTCGCTAGCTCTCTCTCTGCGCCTGTGTGTGCGTCAAGTGTGTGCTGCTTTTGCAGTTGGTGTCGCTGCTGACTGCTGTTTGTGCCTCTCTCTGCTTGTGCCGGCTCTCGGCCTGTTTCGAACAATATGCTGCAGCAGAAGTGAGATTTTTCGCCGTCCAGTCCACCATCATCATCAGTCCACGTCCACGAAAAATCCGCCACATTTATATAATCGCGTATAATCGCCCCCGGTCTGGAAAAAAGCTCGATTTTCCCCGTCGACTTGAGAACGAAAATCTGCAGTTGCCTCATCATTCATCGTCATCGCTCATCAGAGGGGGAAGGAAGAGAGATAGATCGGGAAAAAAAAACCGGTCACCAGTGAACCCTATTCCTTAAATTTCCACCACCATTTATAATTTATATAGAGTTGGAATTTCCGTGGGATGCCAGAAAAAACGATCCATCTTGTAATTATGCTCTAGAGGATCTAAAAAAAAAAACAGAATTAAAAAAAAAGAGAAACCAGATTGTGTGTGGAACTGAGAAATATATCCGTGCCGTCGTACCCTCCCCCTTCCCTCCACCGTTCGTCCCCCCCTGCCAGCCTCCTATCCCCGGCTAACCACAGTACCCCCCAAAATTCATCAACCTCGCGGCATAACACGACTGCTGCAACGTGGTATCCGAGTCTTCAGCCGACCGTCTCTTCAATGATGTTCAATGACATAGACGTGGATTCATCGTTTACCCGTACGTAATTTTTTCACCTCAGATATCAACCATTTTATTTTCCTGTGATGTGTGATCGTTCTGGGGGGAACCGACCGGATTTGGATATCGATGTGTTGCGGATTCGTATTCAGAATTAGTGAGGTGGGCTGATGGGTTCGAAGGGGAGCAACCCCGGGGGGTGGTACAAGGGGATTCCGCCCCCCTTGTTGGGGAAACGGGTGGGGACGAAATTTTTCGTAAGGTGGGAGGGATTTTTTCGTGGATTTTAACCAGAGAACACCGGCTGGAAACTTTCCTCCCCCTTTTGGTTTTCCTCCTTCCTCGATGAAGGTCGAGGTTCTCTAGCCTTGCAGCTTTTTTCTACCGGTGTACAGTAGTACATGGGTTAGGCCTAGCTTCGCAGCCATTTGGGTTTATAGGAGGGCAAATTCTTCTGTCGGGGGGGTTTTTGGGGGAAAATGTTGATTTGTGTTGATGAAATGGCGAATGAAATGAGGTAGAAATGGTGTTGGGGGAAACGAGGCCCAGCGGAAACGAAGTGTGACGGTGAGGGGTGGGAGGAAAAATGGCAGATTGTTGGGCTCGATCAGAAATTTTGTAAACGTGGAGAAAACCGGCATCTTGTGTGTGCGTGTGTTTCGTTCGGCCATTTATCTGGGCGGAGTTTTGGCGAACATGGCCAATGCAGGCCGGTTTTGCGTTTTCGTCGGTATTTCTGCGTGTGCTTTCAGCTGAAATTTGTCCGGTCGATTTCGGTTCGAGTATTTTTATCGGGAAAATTTGGGCGACGACAAATGGCCGGTCGTGTCCAAGATGGTGCGATGGTGGGGGTTCTGCGATGGGTGGAGGAGGGTTGTATTTTTGGCAATTTAATCTGTCGGATCTGTAAAAGTTGGGCACAAATGGATAGTGTTGGGGACAGGGCAGACGTTCCGAAAATCCATATCCATTCATTGTAATCTGTTTTTTGATGTCTGGGATGTGGATGATAGGGGTGGGAGTATGGGGGGAGATGCAGAACTCGATTCGCAGTTGGGATAGTGGGGATCTTGAATCCAACAGCTAAATGAATTAAACAAATAAATAAAAATAGGATTAAAAAAAGTTGGTACGTTTTGGAGAGAGTAAGGGATGGAAAAAAATGTGTCTACGTGTACAGTGTCTCTCTAAACCCAAGTCATTCTTGCCTCGCCCGCCGAGCAGCGCTGCGATCGTGTTTTTTTTTCTTCTGTTTAGAGTATGGAAACCATTAATAATCGGCTGAAGTGGTGGTGGTACGTGGGCAAAACCAACCTATATTTTTTGTTGGTAGTTGACGAATCAGTCCACCCTGTTTTTTTTTACAGTGCTGCCCGACCAAATAAATAGGTTAATTCTTGAATTTAATGGCGACGATTGACCGCCCACCTTTCTCGACGACTCGCCCTCGACCAAAAGACAAATCGAATATTTTTTGGATGTATGAGTCTCAAAGCCACCACCCTCAGGGTTCAACCTGGTGGATTGAATTAGCCTAGGCTTCTGACCTAGGTAGGAATCGTTGAACATGTACCCGACGTACGAGTCCCAAGCTTTACTTTTTCATTTCGTATTTGACACATAGATGATAGTCATCACTGTTAAGTAACAAGAGAAACAGGAAATTTTGTACCCCTCTGCATCTCTAAATCCCCTGGAAAGAGAATTTTGTGGATTTGCACCTTTCATCAGTGCTTCTGGATAGATTTACGAAAGTCCGAGCCGGGAATCGAACCCGGGACAGCAGAAAATGCTGTACCCCTCTAAATCCCCTCGAAGGAGAATTTTAAAGATAGGCACCTTTTCACCAGTGCTTCTATCAAATAACGAAAGTCAGACCTGCGAATCAAACCGGTATCGCCCCGCAACAGACTCTTCGATCGCACTTTTCAATAAGGAAACATATTTTTTTTCAACCTGAAACATTCCGGCAGATCTCGATCGGGATTCGAACCTGCGATCACCGACATGCAAGGCGAGAACGCTATCCACTATGCCGCCGAGACCGGTGTGAGACAGACGAGATAGCTTAGATAGTTAATGAATTTTAGGACTGATTATACATGTATGCAGTTTTTGATCGACGGCCTTTCGTGCCTATGGATGTGTATGTGTACACAGCGGCGGCAGAGCGACACTGGTGTGAAATACCTGCAAGGTCATCGGAATGGTAGGGAGCTGCAGGCTGTTACCAGACCAACCGCATACACGCACAGGCCAAATACCAACAGTTTCAGTACATGGTACATGTACGCGAGGGATAGAAAGCCTGGATCATTAAAAATAAATATACGATTCTCAGCTGGAGTTGGCACATGCAGAATTTTGGTTTATTGAAAATTCGCTGCAGAATCGACCCGGGCTGGCCGAATACAAATTCTATCGGTAATCAGTAGGGAATCGAGATTGGAATTAATTTTGTTATCTTTTTCTTCTCCGCTTGTTTTGCCTCTACTGACATCTTGTTTTCCTGGAACCCGTTCCTAGGAACTGGTTCATTCTTTGAAGAACATAGGAACGCCTGGGCTCCTTTTAATTTTTGAGGAACTGGAACGAGAACTGGTTCGTTCTTTGAGGAACGTAAACGGGGGTTCCTTTTGCCATAATTTTGAATTTTCTATAAGTACAATTTTTCAAAGTGTGTCGACAGCGGAACCGACTGGATCCGCCAATCAGCATTTGGCCTTGAGATCTGTTAGCCCCCTCCCCCCTCAAATTTCCTTGTATTCCCCGTATGTCGCGAAAGAAATTAAAGATGGCGTGGGAACACACACAATTACAATTACAATATATATACGCAAGCAGCCCCTTTTAGGGGGGCCAATGGCGGGGTTCAAAGACCAGTCACCCTGCTCATTCATTACACTCAACGTTATGATGTCATGGAATGGAAACAATATTTTTTAATCGAAGGAAGGAAAAAGTTCCAGGTTTCTTTTGAAAAGGAACTGGAACGGGGACTGGTTCCTTTTTTATCGGAGGGACAGGATCTGGGACCGGCTCCTTTGCAAAAGGAACGAACCCAACACTGCCAACGTGTTCGTCTCAAAGCCTTTTCCCTTCCCCCCAGAAAGGGGTTATGGTAATTTTGCTAAGCCTAGGTTTCTGACCTTTGGTGTAAGGTCACAGTGTTGGGTAGGAACGGCAAAGAAATGGTCTCGTTCCGAGGAATTCGTTCATTTTGTGAGGAACGTTGAAACGCCCTCGATCCTATATCTAGAGAGGAACGTTGGAACGTCTCAATGCTCTGAGCGGCGATCACATTAATCTAAATCTAAAAACGTCCTTGTTTTTTTTTAAGAACGTCCAAGGATTTAGGACGTTCCATTAGATGTAAATGAAAATTACGACACGCTCGAGGAACTGCGAAGGATTATTTGTTTCTATGACTAAAAAGGCCTCAATCTTTTTTAATTCTCAAGGAATTAGTCGGGGAAAATTTGTAAACAGTTGTTTGTCATACAATTATTTCGAAAATTTGTGTAAAAATCGATTGCCGCACTGAACTCATTTTATTTATTTATAGTCGAAGGAACGAGGATCATCGTTCCTTTGAAACAGAAACGTCTTAGTTATTTTCCTTTTACGGAGGAACGAGGGACATCTTCTGTCCTTTCTTGACGGAGGAACGAGGAACGGAAACTAGTATCTTTTAAAAAGGAACGTACCCAACGAGGAACTAGTTTCTTTCAAAAAGGAACGTACCCAACGCTGCCTCCTGGTGGAGTTGCAAATAGTAATTTAGTTCTAAATAGTAATTAGTAAAATAGTAATAGTAATAGTTCAGTTCTAAATAGTAATTTAGTAAATGTAGTTGTATTAAAAATGGGATATCATTGACTGATCGGTTTATATGCCCCTCCGGGGCTGCTTGTAATTGTAATTATGGGCCGAGTTAACGCTATCGATGGTTATGGATAACAGGGCAATCTTTGGGCTTGACCCTCATCTAGATGGCCTGTTTGGGGATGACTCAGGCCGTTTTTAACCTACATGAACGTACATGTGTAGCGGCTGTAGATGTCGCCGTGCATTCGATCTATTGAATGTCAACCTAGTCCAAGTATAGGCGACCCTCGACTCTGTAGCAAGACGTTATATTGTCGCATATGGCCCAAATATTGAACAGTCCATAGGGCTGGCCGCAGATTTTTGAGCATGGAATTAATGAACCCAAAAATAGTTTTGCACTTTAAGCGAATGGTCGTTGTCATCGCCGTGCCATTTCCACAATGGTGGAGGTTTTTTTGGAGGTGTCCGGGTCAGAGGTTAAAAAAAGAAGACTGGCTTGAACCGGGCACGACTGTTCCGTGCGGCGCTAGATGGAAATTTTACCGAACCAGATCTTCGAGTACTGTACTGACGTCTACCATCTTTCTACCTTTAAAGCTCTTTCTGGTAGTTATTTTTTTGTTGCTGAATCGCTGCAGTATCCGAAATATTTGGTTTTGTTCTTTAGCACAGTGATGAAGTCAATAGTTTTATTTTTTTTTAATGTGATCTTGTAATTTGCGCGATCCAAGTCCTTATAGAGAAGGAAAGAGGGAGGTCAAAATGGGGACTGTTTTGTGCGGCGTTAGATGGAAATCTTGCAGGGTCGCATTTTCGTCGTATCCCCGGCCGGTATTTGCAACCGGCTGCGGTTCTGTGGTCCCGGGTTCGATTCCCTTCGTGAGTTCTCGTTTAGTCGATATCCCGCGGCACTGGTCAAAATGTGCTCCTCTATATCTTAGAGGGGTGCAGAATCTCCTGCAGTGATATTCACAACAGTGATAGGAAATAAAATATAATAGATAAAATAAAATAATCGTTCCTTCGTCTTCATGTGATCATTCAGATCAACTAATGCAGAGACATAGGTGGTTGGGGTGGTATAGTGGATATCGTTCTTGCCTACTGTGCCAGTGATCGCGGGTTCGGATCCCGACCGAGACCTTTCAATTTTTTTGGTTAAAAAAACTCGTACTATTTTTCGGAATTGAAGTAAAGCCGTGAGTTCCGTTTCTGTACGTTGTCGGGTACACGTTAAACGATCCTTACCTAAGTCAGAAGAAGCCTAGACTAGAACAAATGCCAAATTACCTGGTGGCCCCTCTCCCCCCCCCCCCCAGGTGGAAGGGGGGAATCAGTGTTGGGTTGGAACGGCAAAGGAAAGCCTCGTTCCAGAGGGTCTGAGGAACGTCCGAGGATTTCATACGTTTTATTAGATACAAATAAAAATGGGGACACGCTCCACTAACTACGAATGATTATTTATTGGACTGAAAAGGCTTAAACCTTTTTTAATTCATAAGTAACTAGTCGAGGGAGATGGTGAGTTATTTGTTATTAAATTAGTTCGAAAACTACATTAAAAAATGAAATGACTTCCGCACTGAACTCAATTTTTGATTTTTAATTTTTTAACGAGGAACGTTCTCGTTTCAATTTTTTATGGAGGAACTTGTTCGTTCCTTTCTTTTTATGGAGGAACGAGGAACCTCTTAGTTCCTCTATTTTTAGTGAGGAACGAGAAACGTCTTCGGTCCTTTCTTTATGGAGCAACGAGGAACTGGGACGTAACCAACATTGTTTGCAACGCATACGTTAATAATATTAAATGTTTGTTAAGGAGAGTTATTAACCTAGACTTAGGTAGGGATATTTAACGTGTACTTGGCAACGTAATCTCATAAAAATAAATTATACTTTATCTATTATAATTTTCAAGTTGTATGATTTTCACGGTCGAAGTCGGTCCCATATGGAGGTAGAGAAAAGCGTTTGTGAATCGATTTCGTGCGTGCCGCAACGAGAAAAAAAAAACCCCGGAAGATCGACAGAGTTGATCCACGTACAATAATTTCTAGAGTCGTCGCGTCAGAACAAGATGGCGGCCGATGGTGAATTTCCACAAGGTCACCCCGTACGCGGCCTTCGCCATTGTCAACCATAGATTTTGTCGCACGCCGCGACGACTCTGTTGAAATAGCGAATAGCTTCTGTTCTTCCGATTTTGTAGAGCGGGTAAGGTTTGGGGGACGGCCCGGCCTGTTAATGGTTTATTATGAGTCGACGTATGGCGTAGTGGTTAGCGTGTTCGTCTGCTGTGCTCGTGATCGCGGGTTCAAATCCTGGCCGAGACATGCCGAATTTTTCAGGTGAAACCGTGGGACCCACCGTACCTGTACGTTGTCGGGTACACGTTAAAAATACCTACTGAAGTCTGAAGCTTAGTCAAAATTACATAGTCGCCCCAAATGGGGGAGGTGGGCTTTGCGACGAATACGAATACTTGGACAGACTAAATTGCAATATTGCTCAGTTAAGTCGTATGGTCATTAAAAAGGTTGTACTCTTACTTGGGCAACCCTGGATTCTAAATTATCTTGGAATCGTTGGGATAGATATTAATTTAAATTTTGCGATCCGACCGGGTTTCGAACACAGGTCCTCAGTGATCCAGAGGCATGTCTCATTGATGGATGTGTGATTCTGAATCACATATTGCCGCACTGCGTACCAGCCACGGCTCATCGACCGATAGAAACGGTAGATGCTCTGTTTGAAATTATAACGCTCCTTAAAAAAATGCCTATCTCTTTTTTTTTTTGAACTGTTAGAACAGTATAACTACACTTGTTATACAGAATGTAGTTACCAAAATCTTAACTTTTAGATGTTACCGGTGTATTTGTCTGAAAGTCCCCCAGATGCTCTGTTTGAAATTATAACGCTCCTTAAAAAAATGCCTATCTCTTTTTTTTTTAACTGTTAGAACAGTATAACTACACTTGTTATACAGAATGTAGTTACCACAATCTTAACTTTTAGATGTTACCGGTGTATTTGTCTGAAAGTCCCCCACCCCCTACTATACCTGATCATTTTGCTTAATCACCCCTAGGTAGGGATCTTTACGAATTGTAATTGTATTTTGATCATACGGTTTTAAAAAAAATTAATTATACAAAAAAATAGTTTCCTTGTGCGATTGCCGTAGCCGAAGTAGCAGCCGTCTGTGACTCGGCGATCCCTGGTTCGATTCCCAGCTCGGACTTCTTTATTCGATCCCTGACTTGTGCCACTTAGAAAATGTACCCCTCCACAAAGGTTCAAGCTTTTAGAATGATACAACATATTTTTTTATTTTTTTTTTATAAATCACCGTAGTGCCTAGAGCACTACAGGATTACTGCACCCTCGTGTCTATGGATATATGTGAGGGGCAGGGAAGGGGATTGGCAGCTGGAATAGCCAGGCTGCAGGATCCACTCCCAAGCTCTGGACTCCCTAATGGAAGCTCAGGGGTGACGCCAGTGCCACAGGATCGAATAAACGAGAGCTTGCGCCGGGAATCGAACCCGGGACCGTCCGCTCAATAGAATGTGACCCTACCCACTGAGCCACTGGAAGCAGACATCTCAAGCAGTGATAATCACTACTGATGTTGGGTAGGAACAGAATGATAAATTTCCCTACTTAGGAACTTAGGAACACCTAGGTTCCTTCAATTTCTGTAGGAACTTGAACGGGAATTGGTCCCCATTTTCATCGGAGGAACGGCGGGAACTGGCACCTGTTCTTTTTCATAAGAACGAACCCAACACTGTTCACTATTGATTGTCGAATTTCAAAAAAAGGGTTTATTTTACGTGATTTGCTAATTTCTGCCTTTAGTCCGCTAACCCCACTCGACCCACGTCCAAATAACTTAACGCGAGTAATTTACCGGATAAGCGCGCGTCAAGGCTCTCGACATTGGGAGTACATGTATCCCTAGCCTGACCTTCAGTGTGCAGTGGCGTGTGCGTATGCGTGCATGGATGGAGATGTTGGTCTCTCTGCCTCTAGCCATTCATTTTCTTGGCGCGTGTGCCACACGGCTCGAAGAAAGCTTTTCTTGCACGTTCAAATTGTGTTCGGAAACGATCAACGTGGCACGATTTGGTGGAGGCGGTGAAACTGTGGTCAGAATAGGTGACTCGGGACACCTTTTAGTTGACATTACATTACCCATCTTCAAAATGAGGTGTCCATTGTAAAAATAGTTAAGAAACTCTCAACGTAGATTTAGTTATGTATTTTTAATTTTTTTTTTAAATATTTTCTCGAAAAAAAATATTTTTCGGTTTTTTAATTGGTCACAAAATCAGTCTGAAAATCGCCGCAATGTAAATCGAGGCAATTCAATTTCAGAAACTGACTGAATCCATGCCAATGAGATAGATGCTAAATGCAAAACACCAAATGCTAAAACTGGTTTTGTTTCAATTGTCGCCCAAAATTTAGATATCTAGTTGCGAATTGTGTGCTTGTGATTATGAGCAATTCAAAAGTAGAACAACAATTTCTCTCGATTAAAATGGATTAGATTTATATTAAAAACTCATTAATAAAAAAATGTATGTTCAATGCTTGTCGCGATAAAAGAAACACTATGATACATTGTACTGTTGGCCTACATGTACGTTGTGTGTTTAAAAAAATAATTTTTTTTTGCGTGATGTGGCGATTTTTTGGCATAAAATAATAAATAATCAATTTCACTCCATGTAATAAAAGAAATGTAGAACATTAAAAAAAGCAGCGAATACGCCAAATTCACGAATATGTAATAAGTTAATTCACGAATATCACGAATTAAAAAAAATATATTTTTGACAATTTGAAATTGAATATTAGACATTTTGCATCCATTAGTTCCGCCTTTATTTTGCAAATTTTTAATTGAGATTTTGCAGTTCTTCTATTTTGTTAATTAAAATGTCAACTGCTTGATAGTGATTTTTTGTTCACCAGTGGTGCCAACCTGCTAGAACTGTTGGCATGTTCTTGACATTATCCAGCAATTAGATTTTGAAAACTTGTGACCGGTTAGATTTTGGGAACCGAAAGTTTCACCTGTGACATTTGTCACGGTATGATGTTGTTAGGGACTAGTTTGCCTTACACCTTAAGACGGGATCCAATTTCAGATCTAATATATCTGCATATTTGACAATTTGAACGTTGGTTTCCAAATAGATTAGAAATAAATATGTACATCTGCATCTCCGCAAGTGTGGCATTCATCACTTACAGTTATTACTACAGGTGCTGAAAATAAAAATTAAAATGGAACGAAAATTTATTTGTTGTTCATCGCGGCGTACTCTCACCATTTCGATTTTTTTTTATTTGTTGAAACCGTCCCTCGTCGTAACCTAGTCGGTATTGCAACTGACTGTGGTGCCGGCGGTCCCGGGTTCGATTTCCGTCGTGGGCTCTCGTTTATTCGATCCCGAACTACTGGGTGTGAAAATACATCCAGCGACACCGAAGGAAAAAATAATAATTTCTGATTTCGAATTGGCGAGAAAAAAAAATGTGCCATCAATATACTCTTGAACTCTGGCACAATTACAAATTGTCCCCGCAAGCAGTCACGGAAAGGTTTGACAGGGGATTGATTTGGCAGGGGTCAAATGACCAGTCGACCCCATTTTTTTCTAATATCTCCCCTCCCAGTTGCCATCGAGGAATATTCTGTATAATTAATTAACTTCCACCCTCGCATATTTTAAACAACGTTCTAGAGAGCTGACATTTTGTACTCTGTTCAGTCTCATGAAACATGTTAATGTATCAAATTTTGATAAGGATTCGCCAAAATCTCAAAATTCGTTATATTTTAGGGTACTTAATTAATTATACGATCTTTGACCATAAAGATCAGAAAACGGCAACATTTGAATAACGTGAGTTTATTGATGGAGTCTCCTTATCTGGTATCTACAAATCTCAAATCTGGTATCTACAAAACTGGTATCTACAAACTCGTTCTAAGAACACTATATTTTGCCATATTACGATACTTTGTTCAAAACAATCGTTGAATTTTTTAAAGTTTGAAACGGTGGAATGGTTATGGCATCAGTTGTTGGATTCAGATGACCTGGGATCGTAGGTACTAATTAAAATAATAATAATAATTAAAACATTCAAAAGAATCATTATAAAAATTAGTGACAATACAATACAAAAAAATAATTAAATATCACCATATACCTTGGTGAAATACAAAAGCGGGATTCGAACCTTGACCTCGGAACACAATCTGAATGTGGACCGAATCCATGACAGATTTACGATCCGTCACCTAACCAACTAAACTGTCACGATTCGACAGTGTGGATTTGGAACTCTAATAAGTGGGTGGACCGAGGTGTGGCGGAATCTCCTACATGATAGGTTTTTGGACGTTATTGATTCCCTGGTTTTGTGCCACATCTACACACGGGCGTTCATTTGGCGCAATGGCGTCTATGGCGTACGTGTAGCCTAGGCTACGGTGCGTGGAACTACTGCGTGGAATTGCTGCGTGCCTATGCTCTCGTCCGTCGTTTTCCGTGCGAGGAAGGCCCACGCCTATCTATCTGCAATTCCCCTTTGCGTTTACAGTGCTGGTCACAATAGGTGACTCGAGACATATGAATATACGAATATACGAAGCGGACGGTCCCGGGTTCGATTCCCGGCGCAGGCTTTCGTTTATTCGTTAGCCTTAGGTACTGGCGTCACCCCTGAGCTTCCATTAGGGAGTCCAGAGCGTAGGGGTGGATCCTGCAGCCTTGTTATTCCAGCTGCCATTCCCCATCCCTTCCCTGCCCCAATGAATAAATAATAATAAAATCTTATCGTAACCATTAAAAAAATCAGTCATTCCATTTCAAATCATTTCAGTGTCTAAAGGAAACGCATGATCTCAGTACCAGCGAGGTGAGGGATTTGCTGTCATGCGGATCTACCATCATGAGACAATTTGACAAGTTCACGGGGCCAAGATAAGAGAGAGCTTTTAAGGAGCAGTTTTCCCTCAATTGTCGTTTTTTTAGTGTGGTCGTTTTTGCACATATACTCGAGTATATATTTTGGAGCCGACTTTAACGTGCATGAGAGATCAAAGAGAATCAAAGAGAAAGAACTGCAACTGGTATGAGTCAGTTTTCCCATTTTCGTTGTTTTTTCCCCACCACTGAAAAAAAAGTTTCGTTTTAGAAAAAAATAATTGAACCGTTTTTTGTTTTTTTTAACCATCTATGGTGTAAATTTTTGTTTTTTTGAAAAAATAATTAAACGTTCTTGTAAATAATGGAAATGGAGTTTAGTTTTTTTTTTCATTGTCGATAGAGAAGTTCTAGAAGCAGTTTACGTACGTACCGATGGCTCAGTGGGTATGGCAACATCCTACGGAGCGGATGATCCCTGGTTCGATTCCCGGCGCAGGCTCTTCGACGAGCCTGGGGTACTGGCATCACCCCTGAGCTTCCATATGGAAGTCCAGAGCTTAGGGGTGGATCCTTCAGCCTGGCTATTCCAGCTGCATTCCTCTTCCCTTCCCTACCCCTCGCACATCTCTAAAGTGACACGAGGGGTAGTAATCCTGTAGTGGTTAGCACAACGGTGGTTTAATAAAAAAAAAACTATTAGCTAAAGTCCCACGTCATTAATTCCATTATGAACATATAACACTAGTACGAGTTTGTTCTAGTGTTCTTTACTACACGACAGATATTCTAATGCCTCGTTTCCCAAATTATGCTCCGCGGCCAATTTTCAGATGACCGTGATCTTCAAACTCCCCCAAAATGTGTTACCGACAACGCATTTTGCCCGGGCCCCACGACGTATCGTACGTTGCGGCCGTGCCTCCGGTACAGCCCCCCTTTCTTTTTCCCATCACAGGATAGTGCTGCTGTTCTGCGAGTCCGTATGCTGCTGCTGTGCTGGATCAGAGATCAGGTTGAGTGCTGGAAAGGCATGCGCGAAGTTGCAGTTATTTGCTTCTGGGAATAAGGCGGCCATATGGCTGCGGTGGTTTGGAAGGAGACCGGCGAGCTGCTGTCCATCACAGGAGGATACTGGACACTGCTCATCTGCAATTAGATAGATCAACGTTTAAAATCACTACGAGATTGGCTACGATTAGAACGGCTATGGTGAACTTCAGCGTCGACTACACGGGTAACTTTATATTCACAGGAAAGTTAAGGGAATGGATTTTTGGTAAGGCAAAGGGTAGGGTCCAAAAGGTATGCAAAATCAAAAATCCATCCAAAATGTAGGGGAAGTTTAATAAAAATTTTAAAGGGAAAGTCACGGGAAATAGTTAAAAAAGTGGAGGAAATCGTGGAAATTAAGTTTAGTACGGGAAAGTCAGGGCAGACCGTCAAAAAGTTGACATATTCTGGTGAATAACTCTCAACAAATTTGAAATATTCACCCAATTCGGGTGAATAACTCAACAAATTTGAATTTTATTTATTCATTTTAGTTTATGATCACTTATTTATTTATTTTTTTTTTTTTTAAATCACCGTAGCGCCTAATGCACTACAGGATTACTGCACCCTCGTGTCTCT
>JAUJYS010002312.1:0-15069 GCA_033995665.1 Melogona broelemanni
ACGAGCGATGACGTCGCGGTGAGTCACCCTGTTCGCTGTACTGATGCTGCGATTTGCGCGCTGCGCGTGCAGTCGCGGCGCCTAGTAGCCTAATGAAATACTGGCTTAAGGGTGCTTTCTTGAAGAAACAATATTTGGCATTTGATTAAACTTTTTCGCTGGCTGAGAACCTATGATGAAAGTTGATTGAAAAAATCCAAAAATAAATTTTAGATGCGTCGAACAAGTCCAAATAACAATTGAAAGCGAATATTTTACGATCATATAATCATAAATTATAGTGATAATATTAAATTATTTTAGATGGGTTGTGATATTATCATATCTGCGCACGTACACTTTAACTGTAAGTCAAAGAACCTTCAGTCAGTTGCAAAAAGATACTAGTTGTTGAATTATGGGTAATTCTTGATATGGAAGATTTCAGATCTACACATCTTAAAAATTATTCTTTACGATCATTGAAAACATATTTTTTTAAATCCATTAAAACTTATTATTTACCGGTAAATACCTTTAAAATTTATTCTTTAAAAACCTTGAAAATTGTTATTCTTAAAAATATTTAGAAATTATATAGAATCATTGAATTTTGATAATTTATTTATTTCTTAAAATCCATGAAAATGTATTTCCTAAAAAAATTAGATTCGTGGTGAAAATGCGATCTTTGGCAAGAGTCCCACACTCCCCCTGCTGCTTTAAGAACCAATAAGAATCCCTGTCTCAAAACTCCTCATGACCTTAAGAGCGCCTTTGATGACGGTTTCCACCAAATAAGGAAATATCCCCGGTTGACATCATGCCGCAAAACGTTTTCCTTCCCCCTTCATTCATGCACCCGTCTCATCATCTGACATAATTCGGTTGCTAATATTTATTCAAGAGCTTGTCTCGATTTTATACCGAACATGCCGCGTTTCCGCGCGGCGCGCTCCCGACCACTTTCTTCTTTCCCTCTTCCTTACTAATTCTGGGCACATCACAAATTTGCGCAACTTTATTTTTTCGCTCTCTCTCTCCCTTTCCATATTATACGTACGCCGCCACCGCGCGGTGGTATGACTGTCTCTGCCTACTGCATACCGAAACGAGATTTGATAAAAGAAAATCGAATTAGCATATGCAATTCAATCCGCGCGTGCACACATGATATCGGGAATTTAGCGATTGTTTAGTTGCCTGCTTATGGGGAGGTTCGGCGCACCCGGCGTATCGCCGTTCGAATTCAAGAACAGCGATGCCGACTTGACCAATATAAAATTAGGCGTCTCTATGCACTTGGCCTACAGTAGTTTGTGCACATGGTTTACATACAGACATCGTAGTTGTTTTTGACAGTCATAGTTTTATTATATTCGGTATTTCTCTTGATACTGTGGCAATGTCTGACGAATTCAGTGCCATCATTACCCCGACATAGAATAAACCAGAGTCCGTGTCTGGGATAGCACTCGGAAACCTTACGCCATAGTCGGCTGCATTACCGACCGGGCTACGATACCGCCATTTATAGCTTAATTCATTAAATCCAAAATAGCCTTCACATAAACATAATCTTATGACGAAAAAGTATAAGAACATCTCAATTACAATTACTACAATATACATATCTCAATTATAATTACAATTACTGTTTACCAGGTACTCATATACTTTAGGTGTTAGGAGAAATTGTTAGATATATATCAATATTTTGAAGTTTTATTTTAATTACATAGTTGATTAGAACCGTCAGATTAATCAATTCAAACACATTTGAGACAAAAAATATACATTACCATTGTGGTAACTATTAGAGGTAGGCAAAAATATGGATACAGGGCCTGAAAATAAGACGAACATAGTCTGGCGAACACTCTTATAGAAAATAGTATTGCAACTTTTACTAATTATTACTATGACTTACTAATGCTATCTCTACCGTTACTAACTATTACTTTAGCTGTACTATTACATGATTACAACAGGTAATAGTACATTTTCTAGCAGAACCGTTAGTTTTGCGCATCTCCAAAGCCAGTATGCCGTAGGGCGCCAGTGTCGCTACCATCGCACGCCAGGTTTTTCCAAGAACGTCATTCCAATCCCTGAAAAACTCGTTTCAGCGAATACAAGCTCGGGCTTTTTTCCCCAGCAAACGAACGAAACGCGCTGCGGAAAAAGCACGAACGTTTTAAATTACATTTTAATAAATTTCCCCACCAATTCACCACCAACCAATATTTATTATTGAATTGTCTATTCGGTGTTTTTTCCGCTATTTCCCACTGTATATATAAACTCTCGCTTGCAATTGTAATTGACGCTTCATAGGAAAGCAAATGCCCGTGAGCCTATCTCCCCATCACTTGAAGTAGATTCATAATTCATTACTCGAAGCTTAAATGGAATAGGAATGGCACTAACCCGCGCCGATAGAGGGAACCCCAGTCGCACTGTATTTCTGTTGTCGGTGACAACAAAATGGCAGCCGCTACTTCGCGAACACATGGGCTGCCTACGGTCTATGCGGCTTTCTCAGTCCGCTTTACGAATGTCATTGAGCCTATTCGCAATAGAATTACCCTGCGTAATTTTTCTCTGGGTGTCGAGCGCCGGCATCAGTTATTTAAATGCGACTAAATCGTGTTTCTGATGTGTCTCGTTAATGGACGACGTAATTGAAACCGCTCTCCTTTGCATTTCTGACCGAATTACGCGAAAAAGAAGAAGATAAAAAACTAAATTTTAAACTTGCGCATTTTTTAGAAAAAGTAACTGGTTCCAAAATTTTGTTGAAAGCGTCGCTCAATTCAAAATCTATGCATTACAAACAATGTATTATTTGCGAAGAAAACTTAATTTCTCCTAGCGCGATAACCTATCCTTGACATGAAATTTAACAACTGTAATGCCGTAGAGGCATCAAGTTTAATATGGAGTACTACTGTATATTTTTTACCGGCTTGCATATTACCGACTTTACGTGTAGTCGTCAAACCTGTAATATACTAGAAAAATGGACGGTAGCACTCAATCTTATGCTTTATACATCAGCGGATTTCGAATTTTTAATTTCATGCTAAGAAAAAATTCACCGTACGCAAGGAGGAAAATCACCTAATGTAACTCGATTTAATTCGGACCCTCAAATATATGGAGTCGAAACATATAATTTGGCTGTAGATTCAATAACATATCGCCGTGATAATATGTTACGCTCGAGCAATTTTGTCGGTTAAAACCGATAAAATATCCCAAGTTGGACAAAGTCAGTTTGTTAATTATAAATTGTCGCGAAAAATTTATTTTCACGTCGAAATGTAATTTAAATAGAAATTTCCGAATTGCAATCTAAAATTCACTTGTCAAAATTTTGTTTTTGCTTCATTCATCATGCTCTGTGTACTTGTAGAAGTTGGACCTAGCCCTACAGCAACAGGCTCAAGTATTTGCTTTAGCTAATTGCTGCTATTTGGAGTAAATGGGCGTCGACACATGGAGCTGGTTTTGTAGCGTTGTTCAAGCGGACATTCCCGTTGTTAATTCTGAGCGAGCCCACTGACGTTAAACCTCAGTAAATGCAATTTGAAGCCGCCGAATCTAATGGAGGATATTATTAGACCGCGCGCCGGCCTGTATTACTTCGGTCCGAAACAATGGGCGTCCTAAAACCTCTGACAGCTTCGCGCGAGTGCAATAAGTGGTATTACTGGTATCAAATGGCGTTGACAGCCTTGCTTTATTGTTAAATTTTCATTAGTCCCGTTTACGACGTTGTGATACCAAACGCCACAAACGAAAAGTAAAATTATTTTGGAGTAAAGTTTTCATGGTTTAGGTGAACATACACATATAATTGTTTATTTTACATGCGTGTACAAGTAAAGTATTAAAAAAAATATTGCAGCATTTATAAAACTATTTTAAATTGATCATAATTCGAATAAAGCAATGTTAAAGTATGACCTAGATTGACCGTGAAACGTGAAATATTTATTAAATAATATGTAATGTACAAAGTTTTTGTTTGATCGCACTTTCTTAGAAATAATTTGTTCTGGTATAATTGATTACCCACGTATTAATTTCGGGTGTGAAGAATAGTTGTCAGTATTTCTGAAAAAATAGCAGAGGTCAAGAACAGTAATCGCATAAGAACTTGAGCGGTATGCACTTTTGCGCGGCCATGTACATTTGATTACCCCACTCTTCGAAAAGTTCCCCTTGATAGGGCTTAGGACACCGGCGAAATACAATTTAACGCCTTTTAGGCTGACCAGAGCGGGGTTTTCACAGCGCTGGGAGGAAAAACTTCAAAGTGACTGGCAGTTTTCGTTCCAACTGATTAACATTATCGTAGTACTAACAAAGTAGATATTTGTCTTATGATTGCATTTTTTTTTAATAAGATGAATACCAAATATTCACAATATATGCATGCTATGTGTTTTTTATGCTAGTGCTCATTACATTTTTTTAAAATCTTATTCCAGTTTCATTTCTAAGAAACATGGTAACGATGGAACGATGGAAGTGTGCCCGAATTTTCTGATCGACCAACCATGAAGCGAATGCGTTCACCAACCAAGGTAAATAAAATCCGTTGCAATGTATCATTATTAATGAACGCCGCTTGTTAAAAGAGTCTACGGGGGTGCCTCTATTCCGGCAGTCCTCGTCGACTGATTCGGCAGTAATAGCGTGAAATGTACGAGTGAGTCGCTGTTGCCCTTTTGGTGGTGGTTACGGGAGAGTTGCAAATGGCGCGCCGGATAAATAATGCGCGTGTATCCCCAATGGGCAGGTTACCTAATAGAAAATGAAAAATTGAGCGTTACCCTGCAAGATGAAAGGCGTCTAAATTAATGTATAACGTCATTGGTTGACCGTGAGTGTAACCTTGACGAGGAGCAAATATGAATGCCGCGTGGGGGATAACAGATAAAGGTGAAACTAGATTCAATTTGTTTTGATTTCAGTAACCTCGTTTTAGGTTTCAGTAATTTCAATGTTTTTTCGTTCGAAAACTTTCAGGAAAAACTAGAAGAATTTATTTCATAGGATAAGTACAAACTATGATGAATATTTTTCTACGATAAGTAAAACTAGATAAATAAATTTCCTAAGTTAAGTGTAATCTAGAATAAATATTTTTAGATTTAGATTTAGATGGGGTAATTGCCGCGCCGTAGCATTATGGCAATATCTAGGTATATGCGGGAATGTATGGTATTGTACCTTTTGTTCAGGTGGCTTACCAGCCCCCCCGCAAGGAGCGACCTGGTAATTTGGAATTTGGCCTAGTCTAGGCAATGAAAAATACTTTGTATATTTTTTATTTCTTTATTAATAACATATTTTCAATACAAAATCATTACCAAGATATCACAAAATTACGAACAATAATTTTGTTATACACGTAAGTCATAGGTTTGGTAAGAAAAAGCAATTCTAAAGAAAAGGGCAGATCTTTAATATTGAATATTTATTGATTTATTTTTACTACTTAAAACTAGAGGAAATAATGGGATCGCAATGTTGAAATATTGCTACGCCCCGACTGTATTAAAAGGTGATGCAACATTTGAAAGATTCGGGCATTTGACGCATGGGGTCGCTGATGTCGTAATGACGTCAACGGCAAAGTGAGTGCAGGGGAGAGAGACTAATGCAGCGGGCGAATCGGGACTTCTAATTGCATTAAAATATGTGGCATTCGCTGAATTTATGATGTGGCTCATTTAGTGGGGGGAGGGGACCCCTTCCGCCACGCGCGCGTAGTGAAAGTGGCATGAGAGAGGCGTGTCGTAAAAGCTTTTTTAGCGGTAGCCAATATTAATCACCTGATTACTCATTTTTGGTCTCGGCTTTAGGCTGGAGAGTGAACCTCGCCCGAGAGTTCTCTCTCAGGCGACGAGCCGAGTGCGTCGCGTTGACATGACACTCACGGAAGTGAGTTTAACATTTATGGCGTTTCACACGCCAGGCCGTTGCAACCTTATCACCGTTGGGGTGAACGTTGAGTTGTGTCGTTATGGATCAAGCCCAAACGGGCGTTTCTTCACGGTATGTGGACCGTAAGGCTCTTGTCAGGCAATGATGATTGAGCCATTTAATTTATCCTCAGTGCGTCCCGAGCTAACACAAAATATATGGGGCCCATGCTTGTGGTCGGTTGTGTCTTTAAATTTGCCGTTTCATTTTGTTGGATCATATTCACTCGGACTGTGCTAGAATAATATTCACCTATTGAAATTCTTCTTGTGAAAATTATCGTTAATACTGTAGTTAAATGACGTTTAGGACGCTCGTCGGCAATATAGGACGTCTTAGAATTGAAACGAATAAGAGAACAAGGCCCAAAACAGCACTTTAAGAAAAAAAATAAAGCTCGGCGAACTCTCGTACATAAAATAACAATTGTTAACAACGAAGTAAAGCAGTTGCATACACTATGCGAAACGATAATTAAGTTTATTTTAATATACCTGCAAACGAATAAAATGGGAGTCCGCGCCGGGAATCGAACCCGGGACCATCGAGCCGCAGTCGGTTGCAATGCAGACTGGGCTACCACTACGATTCGTGGTCGTTGTCTTAGAGACTGTCTTAAAGACGACTGTCCCGAATCGCTTTTCCCTAGTCGTATCGATAACATGTGTACAAAATCGAGAATTTTGTATAAACAACTTTGCTATTGAACCGTTTCGAAAATCCGGAAATCGTTCATGAACATTCATTATGTAATATTAATTGTTTTTCCGATGATATGGCTCAACCATTTACCATCAGAGAGCCTCGCGTAACAATAGAGGGCGCTGCTCGACAGTCTCAGTTTCCATGTAGATGCGACGAGGGTACGGAGACGCATTAGAGAACGGAGATGTTGAGGACCAAGGGTAGGATCTATCCTTGGTTGAGGACACCTCTGCGCGTTTCAACGGCGCCGTGTTATGAGGTGAAGTCGCAACCTTTTTCTATTTTTTTGTAACAGGCAAGCGATTTCATCCCATAGAGTACCGGGCTGGCATTCCTCCAACTCGCAATTTGCCGAACAAATTAGTGATTTCTCAAGAGTGCGCGTTTGTAGCGGTGGTGATGGTGGCACGGGCCCTATGCCTAGTCAGCTGGGAGAGTTGTTTTAGCCACTCACTTGCCCTCCACACTATTTATAGACGCGAGAAACTAAACCTCCTGAGCCCTCCTTTCCCACACTAAGGTGAAGTCTAGGGAAATACGTTTTCTTGGAGTTGGTCATAGCAGTCTTAGCAGGTGAAAAACTATAGCTAGGAATCGTATATTTCTTAGCCAAGTACCAATATGCAATATCCAGCCCCTGGTGACCTTGAAGTTAGAAGCTGACCAATGTTGCCGATCGAGTTTTGCCCCCCGCCGTTGTTGCAAGTACAGGTCGCCGTAGCCCAGTCGGTATTGTAACCGACTGCGGCGCTGCTGCCCCTGGTTTGAATCCCGGCGATGAAGCGTGTTTGCGGTATTCCGCGGTGAAGACGTGCCTCACAAATATTGTATTTAATTTTTTATTCCTGATAACTGTATTAAATTCTTTACCCCTCTAATCGCCTCAACGTAACATTTATGTAGAGTCCCCTTTTTAACAGTACCCAGGGAATCGAACTGCGCCGGGAATTGAACCCGGGACCGACCGCACCGCAGTCGGTTGCAATACCGGTTGAGCAAGACGGATTGTTATCTACAGGAGATTATGTATATAAGCAGCAAGAGGGGTACAAAATATTCTGTAGTGTAGTTCCCCGTTAAAAAAATTCCGGGACCGCCTCACCGCAGCTGGTTGCAATATCGACAAGACAAGCTTCGCGTGTAGTCACACTTTTTAGGCACACGTTGACTCGAGAAACCTAAAAGCGCTGGTCTCAGGCGGTCGCGTCTTCTATCTCGTCACCTCGACTTCGTCTTCGAGTCGACCTCGACTTCGTCACTCGACACCGCCTTTCTTCTTCCCAGGAACACGACAGCCCCCGAGTCGCTCACGCGTGTCCCTCTCGGCGCGAGCAAAAATTATATAAATAAAAAATGCGACAAAGCACGTTCCCCAAATTAGTCTAGGCAATTCCTCGAGGACCTGGCGGCGCGCGTTGATTTAAAAGTATAATAAAACGCGCGCGCGCGCGAGTTGGTTGATACAGTGGGGACGGTGAAGGGGGTGGGAAAAACTCTGCGGAGACGTCCCAAGAAAGTTAGGGAGCGCTGTTCATCACGGTGTCAGGTTGCTGATGTTCGGAAGAATTAAGTGCGGCAGGCACTGCTTTTTACCCAGCGGGGTTTTTCGGGCGATATGTGCTCGCGAGCGCGAGCGACTCATTAGATGAGCAAAACACTCGAGTGAGAGTGGAGGGGAGGTAAACTGTTGCCGGGCTGTTTTTATTTTGTTTACCTGGTGAGGGGACGGCCATCAAACAGCCAATACCGTACCAAAACAAGTATAAGTTAAAAAATAAGTTACGAGGAAAAATTTGAAGAAAAAATTGTTCGTCTCAAGTGTAATCAACAGTACGCGTAGGAACTTCAAAAATAAAATTGAGACGTGCGTGAACATTAAAGATCGCCATACCGAGCGGGTAACGATGAACGATAACGATGTTTCGCCATTTTGCGTTAGGGTTTCCAAATCTCGTTCTTCTCGCTCGGTTCGACGATCTTTAATGTTCACAGGTAGGTCTTAATTTTATTTATGTGTTCCTACGTGCACAAGCTGTGGATTTTAGCCGAGATGAATATTCTTTCGTGCAGGGATTACGTCAAATGCAACCTAATTTTCTTTGCAACCTATATTTTAGTCGTTCTTGTTTTTATTATTGTTTAGTAATTTTGTCCAAGGAAATGATAATCAGAAAATAAAAATGGCAAATTGGTAATGTTCCTTGAGCTGAACTGTAAAACTCAATGATAAAAGATGCGTTATCATCACAAGTCTTTCATAACAATTGCTGACAACAGATTGGAAATTAATTTGAAATGATGGCGACTAGTTCAGGACTATAAAACGAAATGCACTTTGTAAGAACACGATTCATATCACTCAACAGGATATAATTTGCGAAAGTGGAGTATAAAAGGTTATTGCAAGAGTCGAGGAAACTAAAATTAAAGCGCTGACCGGATATTGCAGAGACCCCTTGACCAACTAATATATTTTATTGGACAAAGATAAGACGACAAAAATAATTAAATACTGGTAAATAAACTCAAATTCGAACTACTGTAGTAATAAAAGTATCATTCAATCTTTTGTCCTCAGTTGAAAATGAAACATTTATCAGTAATAATGATAATAATTAATATCGAAAGACCGTATATGTTTACTGCGTTCTAGCCTCGCGATAAGCTAAATGACTTTTTCTATGCTGCTCCTATATTTTCTCTGTCTAGACATCAGATGATGCTCACTCCTTTTGATCTTCTATTGATTTCTTGATGCTGCTATGTTTGTGCTGTAATCGGGAACCACATATGATTCGTTGATACATTTTTCTCCGTGGAACAGTATTTTGTTTCGGGTTAAGATGCGACATAACAGTTTACAGTCAACGTCGAAGCTATCAAGTACATGTATTTCAAACCCACGATCGTGTTATAGATCAAAACAAAAAAATGGTTTCTCCAGTAAATGGCAGTGTTGTGCTGGAATGGTAAAGGAACATGTCATTCCAAATAATGCGTCCATTTTCTGAAGAACGTGGTAACGTCATCGTTCCTATTTGAAGAAAGAAGCGTTTGACAAACATTCGTATTATTTTTTAGGAACGTCCTAGGATTTAAAACTTTCCATTAGATGCAAATAAAAAATCGTGACACGCTCGATGAATTGCGAATGAATATTTGTTTCTATGGCTAACACGGCTTAAATCTTTTCAAATTCACAAGAATGTCATCCAATCATCACAAGTTTGTCATCCAATTAGTTCAAAAATTGCTTTAAGAAAATAAACGACAGCCGTATCGAACACAATGTTTTTAAACGAGAAACGGGAACGTGTTCACTTTTAAAAGCAACGTACCCAACTCTGGTAAATGGCTAAATGGTAAATGGTAATCGGTCCCGGGTTCGATTCCCGGCGCAGGCTTTCGTTTATTCGTTAGCCTGGGGTGCTGGCGTCACCCTCTGAGCTTCCATTAGGGAGTCCAGAGCTTAGGGGTTGATCCTGCAGTCTGGCAATTCCAGCTGCATCCCTCTTCCCAGCCCTTCCCTGCCCCTCACATATCTCCAAAGAGACACGAGGGTGCAGTATTCCTGTAGTGCACTAGGCGCTACGGTGAATTAAAAAAAAAATAATAATAAAATGGCTAGAATGACTGGGACAAAACAAACTGTATTTTTTTTTGTTTGTTCTGGTACGGTATTGTCGTTGGCCCCCTATTGTAAACGGGCCTCATTGTCCCAGGAGGACTCCTATAAGCGAACAGTCACATACACACACAAACTGAAGAGATTTGGCTTGAGACTTTAATACTCTTCCTTTAAAACGTATAAATAGACGGCTTTAGTTTCAAAAGGTATTAGCAGCATCCTTGTACGTGAACGGCGGTTATAATTCAGCAGAGGCTTCACGTCGTCACGCCATACGATTTTGTCGCGGAAAAGAGGGGAGGACCGCGCATGCGCAGTCTTCTTTCCGGTGCGACCGGACGCGCAGCGGGTCATCCTGTTTTGAGATTCCCGCTGACCCGTTAGACGAACCCGCATCGGTTTCACGTTACGATACGAATAAGGTTTAGATGACCTGCGATGGACTAGCTAAACAGAATATTCGTTTGTAATTCTGACGCGCCGTTGGAAACCCCTCGTGTTGATATGGCAATGTCTTTTTACCAGCACCCCAGGATTGAATTACAATTCCAATGTGGACCCCGCAAGCTGTATTGAGGGCCGGTCTTTGGCGGGGGCAACATGACCAGTCAAGGACGAAGATGTCCACTACTGTAATATATTTATTGCTATTATACCATACTACTCTGTATATTTATAAAGTTCAAGCGGTGACCTGATAATTTGGCCTAGCCTTCTTCTGACCCAGGCAGGAAACTTTAATAAGTATCTGACAACGTAAAGGCACGTATCCCAAGTTCCATTCCGAAGGAAAACGTGTGTACGATTTTTTTCGCCTAAAAATTCCGGAGGTCTATGTCGAGAATTGAACTAACGATCACGGGTGGATCAGTAAGCGAACATGCTAATTACGCCAGGCTAGCGAGATTCCGAACGGGGAATCGAGTCCGGGATCGTCGCACCACAGTCGGTCGCGGTACCGACTGGCTACGACGAGTCGTTCTCTATACAATCTATCTGGTTTGATTTGTTAACCCTTTTTCCCCGCCACTACTCTTTATAAAAAGTAACAACGGTTTTAGTTTTTTTTACTAGATCCGCATTATCAGATTGCGTTAGTGTGATTTTTAAAAGTCGCTCGACCCGGTCTTATCGGTAGATCCTAGATCACGGTCGTCGTCTCGTTCGTCCTCCACTACTAGTCAGTCCAATGTGTGACGTCACCGACTTACTCGGATTCGGATATATTTTTTATACGTGAAATGGGTGGCCGTTATTGACGGATCATCATTTCCAAATTGCTTTTTCGCGATTTCTGTTGACACAACGACTATAAGGTTGTTCGTGTAAGTCTCGTCGTCTGTAGAAGAAGGAGCAAGCGAGCAGTCGAATTTTTTTTTTAGCTCTCGTAAATTCCGCGATTATTGTCACTGTTGACTGAGGTCTTCCTAAAGCATAACTTCCCCCCCCCCCCCCCGATATGTACAGTATAGGCGTCCGTACATACGAGTCATTCATTGTGAACAGCATTGAGAGCATAATCGTCATACAGAGTCATATACTGGGGAGGATTATTTTAAGAGTTAGGTACGTTTCTTTCGACGGTTACATCACGGTACATCCATCGAGCTGTAACGTAATGTAAAAATCAAAATGCTGGCGTTCGGTTTTATATAATTTCCTAAGACCCGCCTGAAATCGCATTCAACTTTACAATTTTCTAATGTTTTAATTACTGCGCATAAGTATTCAGCAAGTGTCACCTGACAGCTACAGATGTATAAATGAAAACGGAATTCACTTTTTCTGTTGTTTTGCTAATGCTCATAAATGCGATAGCTAAATTTATTATTTATCGTAAAGCCATTTCGACGTCATCAGTGGCAGTGTTGTGTTGGAGCGAAACGAAAAAGCTTGGTTTCTTTTCTGAGGAACTTTGTAACGCTTAAGTTCCTTTTCCTAGGAAGTAGCGTAAAGAACGGGTTTTCCTTTTTTGAACGGCCGTTTCTTTAACTGTGTGCACAATATTTAAATAATCCACGGTAAGAACACAGAAATAAAATTTCGAAACGTCCATGTACATGAAAATTCGCCAAACTGAACGAATAATTAATTCAACATGAACAAAATTGTGAAATTAAACACAAAATGATAAGGTCATGTCGAAGTTATTAAAAACCGAAATTCGAAATTTCAATTATGTGTTCTTACCGTGGATTATTTGTGAGGAACATTAATTACATGATACGAGTATTACTTCAATTTCTCGTAATTAGATTTTATCATTTAATTATTTGGTGAATAGGATTTTGTTTCTGTTGAGCATTAAATGAGATAGAAGTACTTGTTTAAAATGTGTAAATGATAAAAGATGAAATACTCTCTCCGCTAGCCCCACAAAGACCAAGCAGGTTCAACTTTTAATACTTTTCCACTGAAAATAAAATTATACAGTATACCATTCTTCTAACGTTGCATGATTAACTAATTTAATGTCCTTGTCACATGATTGATTTTAAGGGCTAGTGATGATGTAATAATTGAAATTCGTTTTCAATTTGAACTTCGGAAAATTAACTTTATCGCGTTACGTTGTTCAATCTAAGCCACGTTACGCAAAATGTGGTAATCTCCGGGCAAACAAAAATCCAATCCAAAGTCTCGATTCCCGTGATAAATTCGTTTAGTTTCCAATTAATCGATAGCGTTACCCTTAATTGAACCTCGAGCCGCAAATTGCGAGTGCTGCTAGTGGACTATCGTTAACTGCATTATCACGTCTGTACCCCTGATCGAATTATAGACTTCTTTTCCATGTGTCTTAATTTTTTTTTTCTTTCTCTTTGTGGGGCGACGCGTGAATATTTCACGTACCGGATCGAATTGGTTCAGTCGAATTCGTAATGATACTCCTGTGCTATAGTGGTATAAGACAATGTTGGGTAGGATCGGAACGGAAAAGTTTCATTCCTAAGAATGGATACATTTTCCGAGGAACTTTGGAACCCTTAGGTTTCTTTTCCAGGGAAGAAACTATTGGAACAGTTTCGTTTCTTTCTTTAAGGAACGTGAATGGTCGTTCCTTCTACTTTGTGGTGATTATTGAAATAATTAATATTTAAAATGGAATTGATTAACTTTATCGGAAGGGTTAAAGGAACTTCAGAAAATATTAAAAAAAAAAGTGTTTTGAGGTCAAGGGGGACTACATTGAAAAATAAAAATAAATTCGAAAGTGTACCGATGTTGTTTATATGTTAGGTCTGGAACTTTTTGAACGCCCCTCGTATGTTTCAATCAAGGTAACTGTGAAAAATAAATAGCAACGGTTACGTTCAATTTGTGTAGGAACTGGAACTGAAACGGGTTGCCTTCTTTTTAGAAGGAACGGGAACTGGAACGGGTTCCTTTTTGAAACGAACGAGCTCAGCACCGGTATACGATGCCGAATGGTGGGGGGGGATATATTTTTTGTCGACCGATTTTTTTCTTCTTTTGTTGCGAACGCATAATTTAAGTCAAACAAATTGCGTGTAAATAGACTGGTGGGGGTCGGTTCGGGTAATTACTGGGGATGGGAGCGTTGAGCATCTGGCGCAGAGGTTGGCTCAATTAGAAACGAGGCGAGTGCGCGCGCGCGCCTGCGTGCATGGGAATTTCATCTCTCGCACCAATAATACGCGCCAATTTTATTCTCCCCCACACTACCATTCCACCTCGCAACCTCTATTGAACCCCGTCGCATACGGCGGCGATAAAGCCAATAAGCTCATCGTACGGTAAATTGGCATCAGAATCGAGCACGTACAGGCCCCTGCAAAGCTTCGTTTAAGCTACGGCAAATTATGCGCCACCCCCCTCATTTTTTCTATCGTTTATTTTTTTTTTTTGCCCCCAATGTCTATTTTTTTAAATATTTATTTTGTCGGTACTGCGTGTCTTACGATGGCAAGCCCAAATAAGTACTCTATTTAATATTCTCACTACGAAATGAAGTATTGATCGCTGATTTGGTGACGTCAAGCTTTGTGGCCTAACCGGTTAAGAAACTTAATAATAGCGAGCGACGTCTTAGTCAAATTGTTTCCTTCATCAGTCATGACAAATAACGTTGATTCTCATAACTAATTTTCTTCGTATAAGACACAAACACTCAATCGTTAAAGATTGTGCAGATGTCAACTTTCATATACGTTTCTCGTATAATGACTCGAAATTTTAAACTCCTTATCAGCCAGTAATAAATTCAATATAAAATGAGCAGAATAAATATTTTAACCTAGATTAGAGCAAAGCTAATCTTATAGACGAAAGCTCAAATCTGCTTGTGCTGATTTGAACTTTCAGATATGTTTCTCGTATAATGATCAAAATTGTATATCCCACAATCAGACAGTCATAAATTCGATAAAAAGCGGAGCGGAATAAATATTTCTTCTTCCGGTTTATGAAAAGTCAAAGATGATAGACAAATGCTGATAACAAATACTTTGTAATAAAATTGGCCTTATTGCTAGCACACCATTGCAATTTATTTCGTGAGCACAATATAATTAATTTTATAGCATTATGTGAGTGTCTCTATTGATAATTATTCGTACAGGGAGTTCTGTAGACAGAATATGCAATCTCTTCATCATTAAATATTGTTTCAAAAAGTAAATTTGCTCGGTTAGATGTTTTTATCTGCTTTTTTTTTTTCTTTTTTTTTAAATTCACCGTAGCGCCTAGTGCACTACAGGAATACTGCACCCTCGTGTCTCTATGGAGATATGTGA
>JAUJYS010002313.1:0-15067 GCA_033995665.1 Melogona broelemanni
AAGCACAAAATGTTAAATTCGCGTTTGTAGTTGTTGAAAAACGCGATAGTTGCATGTCATAGGTTCTAAAAATCAGAAAAATTAAGAACCGCTCGGAAAACGCATTAAAAAAATTCGATAAAATGTTTACCCGTGCCATGATTAAAATGTGGCTCCATTTACGACGCCTAATAAATAACTGAAAACTGATCACATGGCCTAATAAAAATGAAAGAGTGTCATTACCCCCATTATAACGCTCTATCAATGGACATCATCAACAGGAAATCGCTAAATGGAGTTATTTCCGGAAAGAAAAGTGCGGTTGGTCTCCTTGTTGGCGGCAACAATTTATACTGGAGAGGAGGAGCTGGAAATTCATTATTCATCCCCAATCCTACCACATTAGTTTTAAAGAATGGTATTGGAGATTGTAGCACGATCCTGTGTTGAAGAACATGTTGCATCAATACACAGCAGTAAAGAACGATTTACAGTTGACAATTTCAATTCAAAATCGATGGAGCAACACTCGTCTCGCTTTAAGTGCGGTTTACACTATCGATCATTTCGCGATTGGCTCCATGAAAATGCCATTTTTGTTACTTCCACGCGATGAAGTATTTTTGTGCCTGCAGTTGGTGTTTCTACTCATTTCTTTCTCATTGAAGAATTCGTTATATTGTAAGCCAATTAACACTTCGGAGGCAATTATGGCGAAAGGATTGATCGTGTAAATCTCGCTTGAAAGCAAAGTTTAATCTTAGATCGATTTTTTCAGCACGAAATTATCGATCAGTACATTTTTTTTAGAAGCTCACTGCTCCATCAAAGCATGTACCGACAAGAAAATAGGTTTTAAATCTTTTTTTAATCTACTCAGCCGAGTGGTAGTCACTTAAAAAGGCATTATCGGTACAATCAATACCGTAGGCATTTAGCATATTGTAGTGGAAACCGTGAGTCGACAAAAAAATCAGCCATACTTGTTTTATTCATGAATGTTAAAATTTATTTTGACACAAACACAACTCATGCATTTGTAATGAGACGTCTTAAGTAATGAAAATGAAGAGGCGGGTACATACTAAGCAATAAATTGCACGCAATCTATTTCTGGCGGACATCACAATTACATCACGCAAGCAATGAGACTGCTACTTTTTATAATCAGACGTAAAACGGTTGAGGAAACAAAAATCCTGCAACACTAATTTCATATAAGGTATATTTTTTGTATCACAAAATCGTTATTTACGATCGTAGAAACCAAAAACGCCAGAAGTCGCCAAGAACATACTAGTGAAGCAAGAGAAAATATGGCGGTCGAGTTAGCCCCCACAAATAAAGAAGGAAATTCATCATCGCGACATTTCAACAACATACATCGCTTAGCGAACAAAGTTTTCCCCCCAGACACAAAAAAAGAATTAACTGCGCGCAGCCGACACTCTAAATCAACCTAACCCTCTCCCCATAACCGTAACAACAGACCATTCCTGTTTTCATTTTACTCGCTGTACTCACTTCCGCTACTCTTTATGCCACAGTGGCCGTGTGGTTTTCCCGGGAGAATATATTGTCGCTATATTTGAAAAGTATTTCCATACAAACTGGAGTCTCTCATGACATAGAAAACTCATTTTTGGTCATATGGAAAGATGTCAGCTTTAGTAGTGGCTCGAGATGGCTGTAAGGCTAATTTAATGAAGTTTAGATTAGGGTACAAATCTGGGCTCAAAAGCGCTGGGAACAAAAGAGGATCGCTATGGAATTGCGCTTCGTGAGATACATTCCACATGTTAGGCTTGCAAATTACAGATGGTAATAACCGAACCGCTATTTAACCAACTGCAAAATTGTAATGAGGATTTAAATGTATCAAATCTCACTCACACTCCCCCTCCCCGTATGTATGCCTGCAGCAAAGCGGCGAATTGTGTCTACATATACAGTATATATATTTTATTTTCTACTCAGGAACTATACAACCGCTCATTTCATTTTTTTTTCTTCGGTTTTTGCAAGAATGAAACTACTGGTAAGAAATACAGTACGGATAAATTAATTTACATGTTTTGGCTTAAACTATTAATGAATAATGTGCAATCATGCTATCATTCATTCCGAGTTATCAATAATTTGCATTCTCCGAGGCAGATTTCACCTTTTAATGCAAGAATACGAGCGTATTACAATTTTCCTTATAAAAAAGAACGAAAGAGAAGCCCAATTTCATCGTGAAATTCAATTAAGCACGGTTCAGTTGCTGTCATTCGTAAAGGAAGTGAACTACAGTAGTTCCTTTCGAGAAGGACCTTACCCGGCTCTGCTAATTTTAGACGGGGTTTGTGTCGAACTTGTCCGAGTCCAGAGTTCACCTACTTTCAAATCAATCGCGTCCGGCAATTAAACAAATAGTTGCTTTCCAGTTTCATTTCGGATCACCGAAAGGTCAACTTTAAATGGCTACACGACCTTGACGACGACCTTGACATTGAGCAACATCGGTTTGGCCGACGTCGCTACACGAGATTGGAATCACCTGTGTAAAAGAGCGACCGCAGCACCACTGGTGTTGCTTTACAGTTGGGTGATCGACAACGCTGGAAAACGTGTGCAAATTACTAAGCGAACAGGTGAACTCTGAGGTCGGCGGAGAACTCAATAGATCGATGTACAAATTTTGCGACGGGACAAAAAAAAGGAATGAAAATTTACATCATTAATGAGCAAACTAAGCTTCACAGTAAAACCTTTGGCAGAATTCCCCGTAGTCCATTTCTTCTTCAGAGTCATTCCAAAATGCTACTTTGGTCTCGCCTTGGGGGTTTACAATTTGCAGTCGTGTTGACCTATAAAGAAGCATTATTAATTCATAAATCAGCATCATAAATTAAAATCTTTATGCAAAACAATAAGTAATTAAAATTTATGTCAACTAGTAATTCAAATATAAGAGTATTTTATAATGCACAATTCCGATGAAATTTAAACAAGATATGTACTGTTTAACATCATTCTTGTTCCAACTAAAATTAGTCAAATAGTTAATACATGGGTCGGTTGTGTCTTGAATTTTTTTAACACGCACACTATATAGATACAAAAAAAAATGTATTTGGAAAGAAGCACAAAAATGGCATTCAGACTTGGCCATATAAAAAGTAGCTGACTGCATTGAAGTACGCCAACTACAGTATTTCCAATGCAGGTAGTGCCAACTCAATATAATTTCTTTTTTTATATCACTGTAGTGCTAATCACTACAGGATTTATACCCCTCGTGTCGCTATGGCAATATGTACAATTTTGTTCAATATGCGATTGACAACGACAACATTGCTCAATATGGTCAATATGCGCAATTTTGAGCTTCCATTAGGGAGTCCAGAGCTTAGGGGTGGATCCTGCAGTCTGGCTATCCCAGCTGCCATCCCTCTTCCCTTCCTTTCCCTGCCCCTCACATATCTCCATAGAGATCAGAGGGTGCAGCAATCCTGTAGTGCCCTAGGCGCTACTATGAATAAAAAAAAAGTGAACCCATAGGTCGCGGTCGCCTGCGGTCTCATGAGGATATATGAGGCCACTCTTTACTTGATTCCTCGAGTACTTTGTCCGCTGCCGCCGACACTGCCATAGACTTTTCCCTCTTTTACGTTAAATACCACGTCAACCCAGCTGGGATTTAGTATGTGTGTCGGGTGGGAGAGGGGGGGGGAGCGACGATTTGTGAGGTATTTTGAGGCCAGGATGGAACTTACCATGAGGGACTATTGAATGGATCCGGAACACCGTACGTGTAATGAAGCTGGATCCAGTATCTGTCTGGGATCCATTTTGCCTCCTGAGATCCGAACCAAATCGAACATTCGTTTTTCGCAGTTTCATGTTTACGTTAGGACAGTTGTGTTTTGTTATTATTTTTTTTACAATCTTTTATTTAACTTGGCCTTGATAACTTCTTTGATGTCCATTTTTAGTATTCACACTTAACATATCACTAGTATCACAAGATTTGCGAAGAAAACTTAATTTCTCCTAGCGAGGTGACCTATGTTTGACATGAAATTAAAAACCCCTGTGCCGCGGATAAATAAAGCTTAATATTGTGTCGTCGTCAAGCCAGTAATATTGTAGAAAATAAACTGAATTACCCCATCTTAATCTTTATTCATCCGCGGCATACGAGTTTTTAATTTCGTAGCACTACATGTAGTGAAACGGCGCTGAAATGTCATTGAACGCATGTTAAAACTCCGCCCGAGATAGGCAAATATACTGTGCTCCGGTGCTATGTGGAACAGCATAGCTTTGCGTGCAAGTTTATCCGGGGGCAAAACTTCATCTCGTTAGCAATTTCGTTTGGAACAAAATCCTCTGTTTTCTTTTTAAAAGTTATCTTTAACTATTTTGAGGTCCTTTTTAACCTTTTTTCACACATGAGATTTGAAATTTTGTGCGCAGCTCAGTTTCATGGTGCAATTTATGGTATCGATATCAAATTTTGACGACGTTACGTCAAAATTCGTTAGAGGATGGTCAATTTTAAAAAACTTTCTATTAACTTAATTTGTGCATTGATTGTTTGTCTGTTTGTCTGGTTCAACTTTGCGGCTCTTTCAAAATTACTTGCACACGTCCTATAGGGATGATTTTTTTTCGAAGGTCAAGCTCGCGGTACCTTTTCATCTATCAACTTTTCATGATGTTGTAAGAATTCTAGAATGCTCCAGAAAGTCTTTTGTGTCGATTTTAGGAGCCATAGAGATAAGCGACAATTTTCTAAACTTTTATCTATATTTATGTCCTTTTAACGTGCAGTTAGGAATTCGTTTCTGGGTTGCGTTGCACAAATCGTTTCAATATTAAAATTGATAACGTCATCTGTCATATTTTTACAAATCACACGAGACGTCATAGTGGCTCATTTGCCCTAATCGCTAGCGTTATGTCTTTACGAACTAGTGGTCGTAAGTTCAAGTCCCAGCAATCACCAATTTTTTTTTGCTTTTCTGTCCGCGTCTTCAAAATGAAAGTTTTTTCCGAAAAACGAAGTTTTTTGCCTTTACTTGTTTTCAAAATAATCTGTTAATTTCTAAAAAATTTTAAAATTTTTAATTTTTTTTAAAAAGTGGATTGGTTATGGTGTCGGTTATTTCGATTCATATGTCCCGGGATCGAATCCAGCGTGTACTAAAAAAAATTGCCCGCGTTTGTGTCAGCTTTCATTTTTGAGCATTCATTGTAATTTATGTTTTGATATTTTATTTATAAATTATTTTTATTATACAATTTTTGGTATATATTTTTTTTTAATTCTAGCCTAATTTATACTGTCGTCATTTTTTGAAAAGTCTAGTATACAGTGTTTATAGAATGCCATGTTACAATTCGGTCCTATCTATTCTGACCAAGCTGAGAAAAGTTTTGATTTCCAAATGTGCTAGGCCGTGACGACCGGTTTGACCGGATTGCTACGTAACATACGGCGACTATTTGCAGTCGACTTAGGAACCAACGCGCCCGATTTCGCTGACGTTTTTATGTAGGCCATTTTCATCCACCACCTCCCACTCTCCATCCAACCATCTTCCACCAACCTCCCCCCTTCCCCCGCCTTCTTTCCAGAAGCTACTTGGACGACTAAACATTCGCGAAGAATTCGATCAGAGTCAAGTCAGGAGAGAATCTTGTAGTCGTTGGAACTGGAGGCAGTTTTCGCGCGGAAAGAAAATGGAATTTTTTTTCTTTTATAAAGATGGGCGACTCAGTCCGACTGTCATCTTACGACAGAATATTTTATGGATTTTTTTTTTGTGTGTGTGTGGGTGTCTATTTGGTGGGCATCTGCGAAATGTGAAGAGTCCCTCAGTCATGTAATACCGAAGGAGTCCAGTCAAGAAGACAACCACTTATAATTAGAATAGAGAATCTTTCAGTTCCGGATGTGAAGTGTGTGTATATATCTTAAAAATCTTATTTTTTTAGTGCAACAGCAATAATAAAAATCTGAATTTTTACAAGTACCATGGGATCAAATTCAGATTATTTCGTAATTGAGAGCCCGCTCCGGGAATCGAACCTGGGACCGCCGTATTAAAGACAGCTGCAATACCGACTCTGGCTAGACGGATCCTTATCTACCATTTCACCACCAAGCACCGACCATAGAGCATCGTACGTGTAGAGACCGTGTGAAATATGACCGAACAAACAAGACTGAGTACATTTACCGCTGTAGGCTGTAGCAGTTAATGTTGTTAATTTTCTTACATGATTTAATCATGTAATGCCATGTAACAAGGCTCGCAAAACGTTACTCAGGCTCCTATCTCGTCCTCATTTACGTTCTACTAACATGAATCGCTTGATCTTGATCAGGATCTATGTACAGTTAATGATTTAAATTCTCAATCTTAGAGTGCCAAACATTGTCAACTATTTGAAATTTCTAATCCAGTTGACCCGACTCTACCAAACACTAGGGGACAAACGCCATAGAAACTTAGGGTGCGTTTCGCTATTGACGTTTTGTCAGCGCGAGTTACGAGCGCCGAGGCATCGCCACATTCTCTCACGGCCGCATCTGACGTGCGTTTAGCCGGGAACTTGAGAAAATCGAATAAAAGAGAGATGGTGTTTGCTTTCGCGCAGGATCGAATAGATTTGGTTAAGTCGTCCTGCCAGTCGTCAGTCTTTTTCGGTGTTCGGGCTCGGCTGTGTCGTCTGATATTCACTTTTCTGATTTCCCTTCCACCCAACTCTCTACTTACTGTTTCAGCCAACAAAATAAAATGCCTAGAACGCATCTGCCCATAGGAAATATGAGCTCGTAGTTCTTAAAAAAAAGATGTGGAACATGAGAATGGTAGTCATTATAAGGGGGGGGGGATATACGATATCGCAACGACTTTTTCGAATGGGGTTTAAATTTGTGCTTTGGATTTATCCAAAAAATTCAAAATAATAAGAATAAAAATGATCGCCGCAGATTTCAAACGACGGTAATTTTGAACACATTTTGCATAAGCTCAGCCCGATATAGGCAAATGCACAAGGCACCTGTGCCTTGCGGTACAGCACCACTTTGCGTGCTCGCAGTTCCAGGGGCTAAACTTTATTGCGTTGGCAATGTAACAAAATTCTCCGAACCTTTACGCGATTACGTTTTGTGAGGAGGACATTTTCACTCAAGATCGAATGCAATCCGCGCCTGGAATCGAACCCGGGACCGACCGCACCACAGTCGATTGCAATACCGACTGGATAAGACTGGCCGTACCAGTGCTTACTATTCTGTATTTCTCTTGGAAGATCGCAGTGAATCTAACGTTGTTCGTAGTCGTCTTAACGGCTGAAGGACATAAAAAGAGAGGGCCATGTCTGTCTCAGACTGTGATCAAGAGGCATATGGGTTCTAGATCTTCTATTCTCTTTGGTTTTAGCCAACTGCTAGAATAAACCCGGGTGATGTACTGTGCCCGTTTATGGGCTGCCAGTAAACATGAGAATCGTGACTGGTTAGCATACTTCGAACTTGGTTTAGCAGTAAGTACAACTGTAAAAAGTTTCGTTCTAATCTGGTGATGTGTTTCTTTTTGCCATTCCAATCGAGTAGCCTCCATTTTCCTTTTCGCCAAATCTTGAGATGCTCTGAGCAACTTCCAAGACAAGTTTTCAAGATGCTGGTTCAATCGTCAATCTTTTATCTTAATATGAATAACCGATATGCAATGAAAAATAAAGCATCTCAATATTCAATAATATTTTTTACTATTTTTCAAGGCATTCTGAGCGTCTTAAAATTGGAATTTCATAGTATTTCATTTTCCTTTTCGCCAAATCTTGAAATGTTTTGAGTAACTTCCAAGACAAGTTTTCAAGATGCTGGTTCAATCGTCAATCTTATATCTTAATATGAACAACCGACATGCAATGAAAAATGAAGCATCTCAATATTCAATAATATTTTTTACTATTTTTCAAGGCATTCTGAGCGTCTTAAATTGGAATTTCATAGTATTCCATTCGATTGAATAGGACTTAGAGAAGCATCTTGACGCCAATCATTAAGATATGTGAAGGGCAGGAAAGGGAAGAGGAATGGCAGCTGGTATAGCCAGGCTGCAAGATCCACTCCTAAGCTCTTGACTCCCTAATGGAAGCTCAGGGGTGACCCCAGTATCTCAGGATCGAAATTTGTGATGAACTAATAGATTTTTAAAAAATAAAAATAAATAAGACTTATTAGATTATCATTAAAATTGCATGTGTGCATGTTTGTACCGGTACATGTATGTCAGCATTTACATGTATTAACATCTCCGATCTGTAACATGGTCTGTTATCACAGTTTGTCACCGCTGGAGGCTCCCGTGTCGCACTCGGCGAGCTGGCGCACGGGCAGCGCTCGGCTCACCCAGCGCGTATGTGCCGCGCGTGCTCTTATTGAAAGTCGAACGTGGAGAGCGAAGAGGGAATGAGAGGGGTGGGTGGGGTTGCGTCGTAGATTTATGGATACGCTGGAAATTGGCTGGAGCGGGGTTCGCTATACCCGTTTCGCCCACTTGAGCGTGACAAACCCGTATGAAGGCAAGATCTTCTCTTCTCTCAACGTTTCGAGCATCCTCTCTTTCTCTCTCTTTCTCTCTCTTTCGCTCCGTTCTCTGTTTGGTCGATCGGTCACGGTAACAGTCAACGATTGGCGCGCCCCCTGACGCAATTGAAGTCAATCTCCTGCTTCATGCAATGAGGCAAAGAATAAGGAAGGTTACCCTTAACGAATTTTAACAAAGATTTTCCACCAGATTATTCCTGAGAATTTGAAGCAAATAAAAAAATGTAATTTGGATCTTATAGAAATGAATATATGAAAATATAATTTGTGCGGCCGTCTAGTCCAGTCGGTATTGCTTTCGACTGCGGTGCGGACGGTCCCGGGTTCGATTCCCGGCAGAGGCTCTCGTTTATTTGACGAGCCGCGGTACTGGTGATTTCATTAGGGAGTCCAGAGCTTAAGGGTGGATCCTGCAGCCTGGCTATACCAGCTGCCATTCCCTTTCCTTACCCTCACGTATCTCCATAGAGACACGAGGGTGCAGTAATCCTGTAGTGATTAGCGCTACGGTGATTTAAAAATATGTATATATATAGACATAAACAAATACAGGAATGCCCCTTAACAATCGAGAAAAATCAACATATAATTGTCCAACTATATAAAGACTCAACCGACCACAAACATGGGCCTTAACATCGAAAGTTCCAGCTCTGGGTACACCGAGGATGAAACGACGATGGGTTGACTAGATACCATTTTATCCTCGGTGTGCCCCGAGCTGGCATAATCGATGTTTTAGCGCCCATGTTTGTGGTCGGTTAAGTCTTCGAATTTTCGATTGTGATTTTAAATTACTGCTACTCGGAACGTTTTCTGGAATCGCGACATTCCTTCATCAGCGAGACTTAATTAAATGGGTTATTGCGCCCGAACAAAGTTAAAATAGATACATGCATCTTATAAACGTTGGCGTCACAAATTTTAAAGGGTGGACACAGTTATATTTTGATGTATTGCCTTATGTGTGGACACAGTTTCTGTTTATAAAATATATAACCTCTTACCGCATAGTGTATCATATATTATACAAGATCAATTTTCAGTTGTAAAATATTACTGGGAATGAATTTTCAAAAATTGATTAATGGATAATGTAAAGGATATATAAACAAACATTTCCAGTAAGGTGAAAAGATTTTTGGCAAAAAATTCAATGTGATGAAGCTGTCGCCGTTTGAAATCGACGAAATCGAAAAAATTGAAAAATAAAGGCGGAAATTAGTGAAACAAAAACAATTCACTTTTTCGTTTCAATTCGCCAAAAAAACAATTTTTTTTCCCCAATTTCTGGCTTGCGTATCAACCAATAAATGTCTTTTTTTTTCAAATTTTTTTTTTATAATTTTTTTAAGGTTTGAAATTTCTAAAAAGTCGTCATAACTTTTGAAAAAATTAAAATATATTTTTTAAATTATTTTTCCCGGTTTTTGTGGGTACTTTTACGCATCAGTGATTTTTTTCATTGAAAACAAAAAATTCATGCGGTAAGGGGATTATTTCAAAATAATGTCTCATTTTATAAAAAATATGGTTTAAAAATATCAAACGCCTTCTAGTGGGATTTGCTATGAAAAAAATATTAGTAGTTCCTTGGACACTTGGGGGGGGGGGGGGGGAAAGCGATGCCGTTTCTTGTTCGTGAACAACCTCACCGCTCCACGAACTTTGTTTGACATTATTTTTCACAAATCTCTTTCTCACTTTTCCGCCCGTTGGACGGAAAGTAAGCGATCAGCGACAACGCTTCTCCCTCCCAACAACGTGTCTCACTGAAAGAAGGATTTGCGCTCGAGAAATATGCGCCATATTTAGAAACCCATCACCGTAATCTTTTTGTTTTCCGTTCGGCTTTGCCAAGATGTTCGATTTTTTTTTTCTGCGGGTGTTTTTTTGCGCCAAGGGTCCAATGCACGTGTTGACAGTACGGGAACAAATATTCCTATCTTAATTGAATAGTAGTTTTTTCGTCCTTCCAATTGCAGAAGTTTTAACCAGCCAGTTGGTACCACTGTCTTGATGAACCTGTTCACGAAGGGAGAATGTGGGGATTCCTGAAAACGTCTAGCTGATGAAGGAATGTGGTGATTCCTGAAAAAATATAGCTTATGAGGGAATGCGGTCATTCCTGAAAACATCTCGCAGATAAAGAATGTGGTGATTTATGAAAACGTATCGCTGATGAAGAAATGTGGTCATTCCTGAAAACGTTATACCTGTATTAAGATTCAAATTATGTTTTTTGTGCGCTTCAAATTCTCCTGAATGGTGATGGGGGGGTTAACCAAATAGTTTTTAACCAAACAGTTCACTAAGTTATTTTAATCATTTTCGTTTTAACTCTGCATGAAAATTTAGTCAGTATTCCGTAGTTATCTGTACCAGCTGTCACCTTATGTCAATAATGCGGCTCTTAACTAAACTGCTAGTTAAAGGCGGTTCGCTAAAATGTTTTATACTTTTATTATTTTTTATTTAATAATCATTCAACTACTATTTCAAGGAAGCTTTCAAATTAATTTTAAAATGTAAAATTCCAAGCGACATATACTGTTTTCTTGGAAAGCATTAGGCAGTCCATTCACAATACATGTTAGATTTCTTGTTGGATAGTTGTCAATTTATGGGTTTTAATAAAGATATGTCGAGAAACGCGATAGTCAGAATATCGTTGTATGTGTTATCGTCAAATTATATTAGCCGTCGTAAAGAGTATATGATATTGGAAGGGGGGGGGGGTAGATGGATCCGTAGGGTGATGGTTGGGGGTTCAAGACATGCACTTAAAAGCTGACCTGGTCGGTCGGTTGGTAGGCCAATGGTCATTTTTCCAATGGACATTGTTGTGTAGGAACGGAAATGAAAAATCCCGTTCCTTTTCTGAGGAACTTTGGAACGCGTAGGTTACTTTTCCTAGGAAGAAACGTTTGAAACGGTTTCGTATCTTATTTCAGAAACTGGGGCGGTCGTATCTTTTACTGTGCGCAGAACGTTTAAATAATCAAAATTGAGGGAGTAAATATAGCACCACTTAGCATTTAATTATTTAACCACTTAGCATTTAATTTTGATGACATTCGCATTGACAGCTCTTACCGGTTAAAAACCATATGCACTAATGGAATTTTAGATATTTTTATTCGTTCAAGAATTTTTTCTTTTTTCTTTTAAATTTTTTGATCGAAGGAACGTAAAACGGATAAAAATTGTTCCAGGTTCCTTTTGGAAATGAACTACGAATGGTTAGATTCCTTTCAATTTCTATAAAAGGTGGAACTGTAATGTGTACATTTTTTCTTTGGAGGAACAGTGACTGGAACTGGGTTTATTTTTTATAGGAATGAACCCAATACTGGAACTGGATACTGTAGTTATTACACATCTTGGCCCAGTACTACGACTATTTGCCAATGTTTATTTACTGGCCTTGTGTAGCTCATAAAATATCGTAACTAATCGTATGTGGGAGGGGGGGGGTATAAAGGTGGGGGATAATTTCTGGTAGGCCCACTATCGCGTCCATTCCAAAATGGATATCTCGTTTCATCTAGTCCCGCGCATGCGCAGTGGCGGGGCGATATTACACGTGCTCTGGTTAGGGGACCCGTGACGATAACTTGGCCGTCTATAAAAGTTGCACGACGTTGTGACAAATCCAATTTGGGGCTATCGCGATTGAAGCCACCCCTGGTCGAGCGCAGCTTAGTACGGCAGTTAACCGTGTTCGGGGCATTTCCTCATTCAACACCCCCTCGCATTCAACACCCCATCTCCCTTTACACCCCTTGTCCACGAGGAGTGGGACTCCCACAGGTTCAATCTCCCCCCTTCCCAACACTGGCACTCCGAAAGATCATAAGAAATTGTCGGCGTTTCATGTCATCTTGGTGATGCATTTCTCGTGCCACGGTTACTTCTATGAGGAAAATGGCGGGTAGCTATTTCGAATAAATTTATTGAGATGATGTCATGCGATAAAGATAGTGCAATTTAATTTTTTCAATAACATATTTTATTATTTTTGCCTTTTTTATTTGGATGTCTCTGTATTTTTTTATTTATAAATCACCGTAGTGCCTAGTGCACTACATGATTACTGCACCCTCATGTCTTTATGAAGGTGTGCGAGGGGAAGGGAAGGGATTGGGAATGGCAGCTGGAATAGCCTGGCGCTATGGCCTGAGGGGCACATCATCATTTGTTCCCCACGAGCCCGGGCCGGAAATCGATCCAGGAACGATAGCTTCATCCATTTCTTCATCATCTCCAAATCAATGTTGCGCAAACCAAAGATAAATTTTTTTGAAATTTTATTTTAAATAAATGATGATTTTACAGAGATTAATTACTTTCGAATTTCGCAAAATTACTAGTACATTTCCATCGCAGGATATATTTTGTATTTCAAACCAGTCAAATGTATTGATAGCGTTTGTTACTACTGGGTGACGTCATCTATACGGATAGGTGTTCCAGGCGTTTAAAACCGCGCACCCAACAGAGCACGTGCTACGAGAGAGCACTTTCACAAAGGTGTTGTTTGACACCTAATGCGATGATTTAGATGACCGATTTCTGGCTACAGTAGTTGTCGCGTCTTTTTACGACTGTTCCGACACAGCATCTGACAAACCTTCGTTTTCCCTTTCCCGCCTCTCGTGTTACGACGTTCTCTTTCTTAAGTGAAAAACTCCTAAGTGATCGGTTCCGTGTCCTCCTCAGGCCTTGTGTTTCAAATTTGTATAGCGCATTGTGTTGTTTCACATTCAGCGACTAGTTGCAATTTTAAAGACATCGCAGCCACTTGTGCGTTCGCGTCTCAAACTTGCTTCGTAAAGGCGGTATTTCACTAGGCGAATAATCGCGGCGAATGCAGCTGAAGCGCGCAAATTGCAGCAAGAGTACAACAACTAGGCGGCACTGCACGTGAGCTGCGAATGCATTCGTGGCGAATAGAAATGAGCATGTTCAATTCTATTCGTCAGAAGCCAGCGAATTCGCTGCGAATACATTCGTAACTCACGTGCAGTGCCGCCTAGTTGCTGTACTCTTGCTGCAATTTGCGCGCTTCTGCTGCTTTCGCCGCGATTATTCGCCTAGTGAATACCGCCTTTAGAAAAAGTCGAACCAGCAACAATATACACGTAATGGCAATGGCTTCTGGAACCTACGAGTACATCTCTTTTATCAAAGCATACCGAAATAATTTTCTCCTGCTAGGTAAGACGTCTCGATTCACCCTGCATGCCATTGGTTATGAGATAGAGGTTTGACGTTGTTTATTAGGAGTGTAACGTAATCCAATAAGAAGGGTGAGATTTGGTTTTGGCCAGACAGGGCCGTTTGTCGACAGCGTTACGTTTACTTATACGCGCTCTTGTGCGTCTATTTATAGATCCGAATGAAAGACGACTATTTACTGTGGTGAGGATATAATATTGACTGTGGAAGGATAGTACGAGTGAAGCGGATCTAGCAAAATAGATGAGTGAAAGAAGAATGTGCTTCGTATTGACTGTACATAGCAACTTTCGTGAAAATCAGGTTCGAAAAAGCACTCAACGCTCATATTTCCATCAAGTTCAATCGATGACAAAATTGACATCTCGCGGTATCACTAGAAGGCGTTTCTGTCATTTTAAAATGAATTTGGTTGTGCTGGATGGCACCACAAATTAAATTGGAACATTTAATGATAATTTGTTCAAAACATTATTTGGCTCATTAAAAAATTAAATCAATACAAACAATAACTGAGAATCGCACATGTGTTTGTAAATGGATACCTTACTAAAATTGCATTCCTTCTTGCAAAAAAATATACTTTTAAATTATATCTTACATAGAATATTGTGTGTTACACACAGAGCTTAATAACTAGAAACGGGACATAAATTTATATTTTATAATGTGTACTAAAAATAGTCGAATATTATTTCAAGCAAAGATAATTATTCTGTACGTCATCTACATGTATATATCTGATTATAAACACTTGTTTAACTAATTCCAGGAATCTACTATATTTAAATTTATTTGATATTAAGAGTATCCGCGCAAAAAAAAAACCAATCCCGTATAGGTAGAGACATACAGTAAAAAATAGGTAATTCCAGGGCTGTCAAATCACTTCGTTTGATGTACGCGCCGCTGTACTACCAATCGATCGACACCGGTTGGTCCAACGTTGGAACTAATACTCAATCATCGTCACGGTCGTTAGTCTAATACACGCTTATGCTTTTTGATCCAGACATCATTTCTCTTTCGATCAGCTCCATATCCTCCTATCACCCAACATTCTCAGACCTCACAAATACGTAAATGAAGCATTTTCAGATTAAAAAAAAGCCGCTATTGCAAAGATTTTAAAATCAAATAAACTTTTAGAGATTTTTTTTTTTTTTAATTCACCGTAGCGCCTAGTGCACTACAGGAATACTGCACCCTCGTGTCTCTTTGGAGATA
>JAUJYS010002314.1:0-15067 GCA_033995665.1 Melogona broelemanni
TTTCTGTACGTATCAGCTATTTCGATGCAGCAGCTTTTGAATTCTATGTCCTGGGAGTCGTTTGTCTATATATTTTTCCAAACTCTAGAAATTGTTCTATTACTTGTAACATATCCCTTACAAATAAACAATAAAATATAAATAACAAAAAGGAAAAATTCTATTACGGAACCAACTTGAAAAAATCCAAAATAAGATCGCGCCATACCGATATAGCTTTCCCCGGTCTAAGAATAAAAAAACATTCGGAATCTCCAAAAATAAATTTTCGAAAACGCCTATACAAAATTAGTCCATAATTCCGTCATAAACAGATACGGCGTCATCGTCCGATCCGCAAATACCCTACGATAGCGCGGCAAGTACCAACATGTTCTAATCCTGGTCTTTCCCGCATCAGCGGCTGCGAGATGTCCGTGAATACGATTCACACCCCGACCCTGCTGTACAACAGCTTCGGCCAGGCTCGCTTCGTCCTGCAACAGACTTCCTTCAACCAGTACGTCTATTTGGGTGTCTGCAAGTGAGTATATATACATCTTGTTCTATTCTTTCTTATACTCCTCCCCCGATAGCGGTGAATGTATCGTATACACGACACTTGCTGATAACAATAATAATAATAGTAATTTCCGACGGTATTCGCCCGTCTGCGTGGTGCCCACGTGAGATAACGGAAAGGCGAGTTTTTTTTTCAAGTCTGCCGGAGATATATTCGCCTATGCGTGTAGTCTGTCTTATCAATCCGGATTTGATATGGTTTCTGGCGAACTTGAGCTATTTCGACGTGTATTGTTTTTTTGCATGGTCTTGTGGGTCAAACGGATGAGGATACTGGTCGGGGATGACCCGGGCTCCATTGAAGCACGAGTTAATATTTAGCACGAGAGTAATTTAATATAGTACATTTATTCATGATAATAATATAATAAATTTTATTATAATTATGCTAGCAACCCAGAATGAGAAGAAATTTCAATAGACGGAATCGTCGACACTTTGTTACAATCGCGATACTTGCCTAGAAATGACATCAAACATGTATGACTAAATGTGATGAATCCAATGATACATCCTCACGTAATACAGGATTTTATTTCTTAAAAATGTTTTAAATTTTAAGTTTACTTCGATGCATGCACTTTGAAACTGCATTTCATTTATTGTTATTTTCTTTTTTCTTTTAATGTTACGTTGCATTTACATTTTATTTCACAAATAAACAAAAATAGAAACATTCAGGTAAAAAGTAATAGTTAACAAAGCAAGATCCTATTCAATCAATGCCAAAATAATTTGTCTCGCAAGGCTGTGTTGTGGTCAATCGACAAGCAGTGATTGCTAACCGTCAGGGGCAGTGTCCGATTTACCAAAAAAAGCGGGGGGGGGGGGTCATCAGAGTTTAATTAGAGGGGGGTGGTGGTGGTAGGAAAAGGGGCGTGTCCGTAATCGAAAAAAGAAACAATAATTTTTATAGGGTACTAAAAACGCAGCGCCGCGATTTTTTAAAAGATAGAATATTTATACAGATCTGTATTTACAAAAATAGCGCGCAATGCTTCCATTCTTTTAAAAATAAAATACCTTTGCGTAAAAATTGGAAACAATGGAACAGTACATTTAAGGATAGAGGGCGCGCAGCGCCACGATTTTTTAAGAAAATACAAAACAAGCAAACACACTGATGGAAAATGGAACACCTATGAAAATGGAAAACCGACCCCCCAGGGTCGGTCAAATTCACCATTTATGAGGAGTCTGGGGGGGGGGGGGGGAAGTAGGGGTATACCCCCCCCAGTAAATCGGACCCTTATCAGGGGGCAGCAAATATAGAGTGCTGATTTTGCTCAATGCGTAATCAGCAATATTCGTTAGTAAATATGGAATATTGGCGTTTCAGTTGCTATATGACAATTTCTACAAATATGAAAATAAACTTAACTTTTGGCGAAGAACGCCGTTTAGTGAAATGGCCGTGTACTCTCATTGACCCATGCCAATATTTCCCCACCCGGTTACAACTATTTAATCGACCGAGACCCAGACGATCCGACCCGTCACAGATTCCATGATTTATTAACCTTGGTGGCGTGGGCTCCCCAAAACGGAACCCGCAACCTACGTCATCCGGTGACGTAGATTGAGCGGCCATTCATGGATTCAGTTGATTAGCGAGATTCGTCGAACGGAAGATAATCGAGATGACACGGATGGTCACCTTTGATTAACTCCGTCTCCCTCACGGCCACCCTCGCACCTCGTGCGCGTGTCTTAATTACATGGACTCCCCTAGACGGTGGACGAACTCCAAGGTTAAAATACGTCATTCCAAGGTCACCGCATGTTCGATGTAATTTGCTCTAAAAGTCCCATAGAATAATATCGTAAAATCCCATTAATTGCTTCTGATCAAATATTTTTAATTTCAATTATTTATATGTATTTAATTTATTGCAATAAATATTATTTTTTAATATTAATGTGGCACTTTTACAATGATACCGCGAAAATGTTTAGATATATTTTTCGTAATAAAGTAACATCCACTTGCCTAGTTCTGTCCATTGTGATAGCTGCTAGTTGCGACGTAAGTAAAGTTTTGAGCGAGAAAATGATTTTGATAAAATATTTCGCCAATATTATTTGTGTAGGCAGATGGGTGCTAAATTTTGGGTTCGGAACTGCGGTATGTGGTATGAAAGAAGAAGCATGTCACGGTTTCAATTTATTTTAATTGCTTCCCAGTAAATTGCCGGTATAGAAAAATGCATCCTCAATACAAACGATTTGTAGATACATTACCGACTCATTCATTCTCAATTATGGCAGCTGCTGCGAAGTTTATCTCAATTCCTCTTCCCATAAGCGCTTCAATTGTGCAACCTAATGGCTTCCGTATGGTTGTTGTTGTCCTTGACTTACAAAAAAGACTCCAAGTTACATTTTACATGAAATCAACGTCGCAACTACGTACACCCTTTATCACAATATTCGCCATGTTGGTTACCTTTGAAGTTGTTGTAATGACTAATGAGTGCTTCTAAAAATTATAATTATCGCCCACCCTTGCTTCGTTACATTTAAAAACGAAAGCTTTTTTGCATTGCAACTTACTGTAAATTGCACAATCTCGAATGGTTTAATATTCAATTTTCTGAACCTCAATCAGTTTTAATGTCACGCTTTCCGATAATTACGAGTATAAATTATGTAGCATGTGCAACAAAGTTCATTACTATTACAGTGCACTTAGTGCAGAGCAATTTAAAAATATAATTGAAATTGCCAAATTAAAACAATTTATATACTGCATATGTGCATTATGAACACTTGTACAAATAATATCAAATAACCACAAAGCTTTCAAGTGAAAAAATTAGTGTTTTCATTAGTAATTTTCATCTAATGCTGTAGATTAATTCCTTGAGTGACTTAAATATAATAATTGATATTAATATCTCGCGCACTCTGTCGCTAGATGGCGCAGCTGTCTTCTACATTTGGAAACATTTAATTGCACATACTTGTACATGTAGCTTAGTTTTTTTAAGTTTAATTTCATGTACTCCATTTTGAAAGGCTTCTGCATTCGTCTCTGCGCATTTACTAAAAACTCTTTCGTTGCCATGCTTGTAGAGAGGAAAAGAGCTTCTGCAATCGTCGAAGAACTTGCGAACAGAAAATGATGACCTACACCATGTTGGTTTGGGATCCCTTCTACCCTGACGGCGGGCTCTACGTCGAGGACTTCAACGTTGCCAGTGGATGTTGCTGCACAGGATCTCCTTCCGGTTAAAACGATTTTATTTCGCGTCAAAGATCTCATTACAATTCCATTTGAACTCGACGCTCAGCTAACTTTCTCAGTTTTGTCACCACTGTTATGAGAGATCAAAATTAATGAGCGTTTGTTAGAAGCCGATGTATATAACAAATACGGGATGGAGTATCTTCGACCAAAATGATTGTAAAGCGGCAACAATTTTCCATTCGAGACAATTGTTGCCGTTTGACAATATTTTTGGTCGAAGATTCTCTATCCCGTATTTGTTATGAGAGATGTCTTCTCTTAACTTCTGGGACGACATTTTTGCAGATATGTAATATTTTTTAAATACATTTTTTAATGATTTTATTGAATAAAAAATATTGGAAAACTTACATAAGCATTAGCTAAACATTCATAAAAATGTATTTATTTATATTTTAACAATTCGAATGACAATACATAAGGAACCCAAAAGGTGCTTACGCGTCAAAAATAGCATATGATATAATTTTTGTTTAAATTTTCTTGAATTACGACAATTTTTAGAATTTAGTATTCGTTAAGCTTTTCCTCTCTTAGTTAGTTAGACACCTTCAAAAATATGTCAACCTCACACAAATAAAACGATTTGAATGGATATTTAACACAAATAACTGTTAAAGAAATATACTTACTCTGTAAAGAGAAATTAATTAAATTAACAATCTTGTCAAATTCAGGGTGATATAAATGCATCCACCAGGTACAGGAGAAAAAAGTGCTTTTAACATATAAGATAGATAACCGCCAAAAAAATTGAAGACGTAAATAAATTAATGACAATTTTAATAACTATGACATGCAGTTGATACAAGCACAAAAAACTAATATTGCAGTAAAATTTTCTCAAATCTATAACAAAAAAGAATTTTCCATGTCATAAACTGCACACAACGATTATTGTATGGATGAGACCCGATGCTAAATTATTTTGGCAATATTTATACGTGATCGTATTTAAAGCCTCTTGAGACAGAAAACACGTATCGTTATATTCTATGATAGTGACGTGAGATGAAAATGGAGGCGATTTATGAAATAAAAATATGATATGTAAATAATTATTTAAATCATTTCAATTGCACTGAAAAAAGAACAATCCGCACACACAGTACGTATAAAAAACTGGAAATTCGACATTCTAACCATGGTTCAAATTTTGATTAAAACATTTTCTTGTAATAAAAACAAATTAAATGCTCTAAATTCATTCCTGACGTGTTTAGAGAAAGATTAAAGTTTAGAGAAATTATTATAGAAATGTTGTCTTCAGCAAAACACACAATTCGTTGGTATCTTATACATTCAAACGTCTACTCGGTCGAAAGCTTTCCAAATATTCTTCCAATGGTTGTACTGTAGCGGTGCGGTCGAGAGCTTTCTAATAATTTCCATTGCTGTTGGGATAATAGTTGGCAAACGGCGGGAGAAAACTGGATCTGCGGCATCGACAGCAGCTGGGAACCCGAAACCTTTCCACCTGAAGCTGCGGGTACCGCGAGTCCGGATCCCAGGCGAGCATCTGGACGGTGGCGTATTGTTGGTCGCAGGTCCCTCGGCCATAACTGCATACGTTTTCACTATGCAACGTGACAAATTAATATATATAAAATAATATAAAATTATTTATTATTTAATATAAAATAAATATAAGCGTATTAAAAAAATACTGTTATATTAAAAAATCTTTAACAGCAATATACTAACGAGCAAATAGCCAATCGAATTCTTTGTTGAAAGCTTCCCCATTGCAGGATGTAGCGCGGTTCGCTTTCGTAGTTTAGCAAGAACGTCGGAGTGATTACTGCATTCATCTGCTCGCAACGGTCCTGACTTTGGATAATAAGTAAATAAATATATAAAAAATGAAAAACAGAAAATAAAAAAAAATATATATCCAGAAATCACCAAAAGATTACAGACAAAAAAATAATTTTAACGAAGTAAATTTCTAATTTCATATTCATATTTTTAAAAAATAATAACAAATAAACGGTAATAGACAAGAAACTAGAGAAATTCTGGAGCATAAGCCGAAAAGATGGTCAATTTTGAAATAATTAATTTTCATTCGAGTTACCAAATTAAAACAAAATATTAATCGTTCAGTACGCGGTCACACACACCACACAGTCACGATTAGAAGTAATAAAATTTCTAAAATAAAATCATACAATAAAAATTTCGCTTATCGGATCAAATTAAACGGTCACACTTACTCAAACCTGTGACATTCGATGGACGGCATGAAACCATATCCACCGGCGTATGGACCACCACCAGGGGCGCTGCGCGTTAATAAATCTGTACCGGGACCGGTGGCTGGCAAATGAAGATTATTCCTGGATACAATTTTTTTGTCAGAATAAAAACGCAGGGTAAAAGATTATTTTTTTATGAACGGAGTCGTATGTCTTTCGCAATGTCCGTAAAACGATCACTTACGCGGCTGAACTGTATCCGCCACTTTGTCCTTCACAAAATTGGAATCCGGATTGAGTTTTACACCCAAGGTCGGTGGGAAGTTTCGCGGCGCTGATTGCAGTCCGGAGACAGAACGCCAGCAGGATACAGAGCGAACAATAAACGGTCCCCCTGAAACGACGATTCTAAACAGTAGTTTTTCCAAATAATAAATTGAAGAAAAAGTATAAGACACCGCCTAAAAGTTGAATAAAACACCCAGAACAACGTTTTCAAAAAATGAATAAATAAATAATAATAGTACTTAAAAGTATTAGAGAATATACAGTTCGAAAGAAATCTATGTACAAATTCAAAATTTTTGCATTCACCCAAAAACGTTTGTATTCAGTCACAATTGCGTAAATGTATTACACAAAAGAGCCAAGCGTGTTTTACACTTGAAAATCCAAAACCAAATAAAAAATCCCCAGATAATCTGCTTCAAGAAAAGGAGCGACATTTGCTTTGCGGTAGTTGTTTAATAATTTCAGAATAAAGAATTACCAGCCATTTTTCATAACGAAAAGATTTTCATCAAAAAATATTAAAAATGGATGAATTCATTAAACTAAGATACAATTTCAAAACGAAAAATTACAATTTTCTTTACACAGACATGCCGCAGTCGAAAAAAAAGTTCCGGTGGTCACTGGCTGATCAGATCAGTCTTAAAAGTCGGGCGTCTATCACTAATCAAAAAATAATAATTGCCTGAGGTGAAGTTCGAAGATAATGAAACAGGCAGCTTACCATTGTGTCCAATTTAAACGAAATACGGCGCAAAGAAAGACTAGCCAAAAAGATGGCGACTCGCGCAGACGAATTATACACTCAATGTGCACGTAAACAAATCCGCGATAGGCGCGCAAGTACTAAAATCGCGTTCGGTGGACTGCAAACACAAAACCTCACACATGTTTCTCAATCGCCCGCGGAAGCGAGTGAAAGCGTTTGATCGCGCGAACATAATCGTAGGTCATCAATGGACCGATGATGGGAGGTGGTGAAATAAAAAGCGCACGCGCACACTGGTAACTTAATACTCTAGTTCAGGATCCTTCCGAGGGCATGCTTGCTGCCAGCTAGATTTTCATGGTGGATGTTGCACACTTGTGGCTGACACTGATTCCCTGCTGGTGGCGATTTCGTAAGGCACGAGGAAGCCTCGCCACTATATACTTTGCACTAGCACGTTATTTTTAACACCAGTGAGAGAAGTGTAATCGCTTAAATTGAAAGCTGTTTACTAACCACTATGAAGGTGAGGATATGATTGTATGGCGTTTTATAATATTTAGAATTAATTATTTTATAACTTTAAAATTTTGTAAATAAACATTCATAGGGATTCCGCCCGCGGTGGCCGTGAGGTAGCGTGCTCGCTCACCAACCAGCGGATCTGGGTTCGATTCCCAGCGTCTTGTTATCTGTAATCGCGTGCTTTAAATTGGGTACATGCTCATGAAGTAAAAGAGGCACCACAAAACAACCCACGCACAATAACACACGCAAGTAATTTTATATTTCATTCAATAGCAAGTTGAAAGAACGAATATTTTCTATTTTGTTTTGATAAACACTGCAAGGATGCGTATCGAGCTAGAGGCAGATTCTGTACCATTCGTGTTGATATGACAATGCTTGAGCCCTTGAGGGGGTTAATTTTGTTGTTTTGAAGTGACAATTGCTAGTACACATGGACACAAGAAGTCGAAATATAAAATTTATTGAAAACTAAACTACGCTGTGTAAGTAATATTTTTAGAGACAAAATTCAAATTCGACAGTTTTAAATATTAAAAATGTTTATGTAAAATTTGAATAGTTTTTTATGTATTTTTTTCGTGAAGTTTTTATTTAGAAAAGTAAATAATGTTTTAACTTAGAAAGTTTAAAGACACTATCGACTCAACGATTTTTAAATAATGTTTTGATAAGCGACGAAAGCAGCGATCTCACGCACATCCTGACTGGTTTCACTCTTACAATACGGCGACATGCACTGATAACACAACAAGTAACAAACGTACAATTTTCAATTTCAAATGAGATGTTTGTTTTGGTTTTATAAGAAAACAGATGACGTACCAGACTACCAGCACAGTACATAGTGTGCGTCACCTGTTTTCCCTTTCGCGGCCACGCGAGATGATTTATGATAGCATTTCTATTTTATTAAATATTGTCCTTATGATTTCAAGTTGTATACGATATGTATACAACTTGAAATCATAACGTTTTTCTGGTACAATCTCATAAAAATGCTTGCCAAGGGAAATACTCAGAATCCTAGAATTTCAATTGAGTATTTCTTATCTTGCTTTCGGAAATTACAATCTGTCGAGGATATTCCCTGAACAATGGGTTTATTTCATCAACAATGACTCGTTCGCCAATACATTTGCAATAAGATTTAAGAATGAATCTAATAAAATCGGCCGACTAAATTTTACCAGGTTATTATTCGTATCAATACTTAAATATTCTAAAAAAATAATCACGATTGAAGAATGAAGGTGGGTTTCAATATTTAATTAAATAAATTTTAATTCACTATATAAAATATCGCCGTTTCGAATTTTAATGACAATTAAAAAAAAAATGTTTACCTAATCAATTTTACAAGCATAAACAGCGTACTTATGGCGATTAGGATGACTTTTAAATCAAACAAGGAAAGTTCAGGACAACGTGGAAACAAACGGCAAAGAGAATCTGGTGACCACTAGTTTAGAAATAAATGTAATCTGGTCAATTTTCAAAACAAGACCCGATTGAATATATTGCTCACAATTCTCATTTTACTAGCAAACGTACGGTACTTCCAACAGCTAACAGTTTCCACAGTATGTACGCGTATGAACACAAAAATACCAAATAAAATTGAGACGTACTTGTACATTAATATTTGTCTGCATACGCGTACATACTGTGGATTTTAAAGGAGATGAACATTTTACAGTGCAAAGTGCTACGTCAAATTTTTCTTCTATGATCACTGCATCGATTTTTCGTTCAACAGATAGCTTGGTAAATTGGGCTCAAAACTGTGATCACAATATAGCGGAAATAGAAGGTATGTACTTGAATAGGTCTAATTATTAGGCACTTAACCTAGAACGTTTAATGTTGGCATTTCCTAACCCACTAAAATCAATGAAAATTGATCAGGACCCAGTTGCGCTTTTTGCGACATTGAAAAAAGTGGGTTGCCAACCACAACATACCAACTTTCGCCCTAAAAAAATTAAAATTTACGACATCGATAGGCAAGAAAATAAATAAAAATAAACTGGCCCACGGCTTCTTGTAAAACAACCAGCCCTGCCCAAAATAATACAATATTTAATTGGTTAAAAACATAGTTTAACAAGTCCCGTTGAACAGACAAGGCCGGATACCCATATCTAAAGTTTGCCACCGACTGGTTAACAGCGACGTCATATTATGGTAAGGAATGCATGATCCCTTTGATTTACCGTTCATTATTGAATGCCTAAGACATTCACAAGCTGCAGTCTTTACGTTTTTCTCTTAGGAAATGTCATTTAACCTGAGGCAAATGCTAGACCAATTGAAACATTATAAAAAAAACGAAGATCTTTCAATAAACAAATTACTGAATTTTACTTTTGTTTCCTCAAAATATTCAAGACTGCATATGAGTCAATAGACGCCAAAAAATGAAATAAAACTCAATGCAATGACCACTGAGTAATCAAATCGCTGCATTTTAGTAGCATCGGCTTGAGAAAATAATACACGCAATAAATTCCTTCTCGACAAAAAAAAACGAACAATTTAGTCAATATATCACTGAGTTTCAGTTTTATTTCCGCAACACCTCCAGGGAATTACACCCGATTTATCTTGGACGAAAAATTAGTAATTATGAAAAATGAAGCTTAGAAGGCGGAAGATTCGGAAGTCCTGGCGGTCAGCCGTTTCTCGACATTCTCGGCTAGTGCCGACGTGCGGAAAGTCAGTGATTTCGTTTTCTCGATGAGCTGGTGGTACGGTGAAATGGTCTGCGTACCCATCACCACGTGACCCTTGAAAAAAAAAAACCAACATTAACGTCACCAAACAAATAAGTAACCAAACTCGAATCAATGTCAAATCACGAACCATTCCATTTTAATGGAGGGGAAGAAAATACCAAACAAATTTCGAGCTCGCTTACCAATTTAGAATCGATCTTGGCATTGAGCTGAGCGTTTCGGATAAGATCCACGATCCATCGCTCCGCGTCCACTGGATCCATGTTCAGCTTTTCCGCCAGCATGCTAATAAGAGTAATAAAAAACATGTTCGTTAGAAATGACATTGACTTGCAAATGAACCAACGCAAAGAACATATAAAAACGAGACTATAAAATCTCAGCGAGCTCAATCCAACCCCATTATCATTGAAATAGATGTCCTAAATTTTACCCAAAACCAAAATTTGATATAATATATATATTTTAATGATGCATTGACCAAAATAGACAGATCTATATTTTTTGTTGCCCCTAAACGGGATTTCCTGACATGACAGGCAGCCAGGATTATGTAAATTTCTCTGGCTGCCATCTAGTAGTTGTTGGCTACTGTGCCGGTTCCCTACCAACCCATCCCAATTGTAATTGGCCATCTAGTGGCAAAATCCTGCAACTGATTCCCCCGTTCTTAGGAAGCCACGAAATAAAAAAAAATATTTGCAAACAAAATTCAAACACAACCAAAAATAGACTTTATCCAAAAATGAATTGAACTTACTCTATACTGATGCACTGGTGAATACGGCAGAAGGTCTCGAAGATCATCAGACGGGCATTCTCGATGAAATCTTTGACACAAGCCACCAGGAAGAAATCATTGGACAGAACCTAAAAAATTAAAATCGAGTCAAAAAAGAACGAGCCAAAAAATAGTGCACATTATATGGATCTTAAGACTCAAAAAAATTACCTCTTCGCATTGCCTGAGCTTCTGCTGCGCTCCGTCAAAATCGAAGTTCACGTACAGATGTTCGATAAACTCCGTGATTGGATCCCGGTAGGTGTAAGATTCCTAAAGAGCGATTCCAAAAGCAATATTATTAGCACAATGCGCCCATCCAAATTGATATACGATTCCTTTTCGCTTGAAAAAGATTCGAGTACGGGTCGTGTTCAACTTTACGCCAAGTGTGCCATTTAATTTAATTCGTTTGCCCTGTGACTACTGTGGTGGCATTGCATTTCAATCGCCAGTGCCCAAGAATCGAATAAACGAAAGCACGCGACGGTAATCAAACGCGAAGAACCGAAAGCTAACTGAGTTACAGCAGGAAACACTAAATTCACAGACTAATGTCGAGCACGTTGCAAAATGAACGCATCGTATTATTTTGCACTAAAATCCAACATAACAAAACAAAGTTTCCGCCATTTTGTGCGTGCAAAATCCTAAATGCGTAGCTGCAACACCAATGCGACGCAAAGGTCACGCTGTGACCTTGAATGAAGCCTGCGAAAGTGCTGCCTGTCCTCTGACAGGCTTAAGCGCTTGTAAATAAAGAAATAAATGCCACTGGTTTGACATTTCAATCTGGAAGAATTTCTCACCTGCTGGATAACTTTGACGAGATCCTTGAGGGCGTTCCGCCTGACCTTGTTGGTAATGACCGCCGTCGCCAAGTAGCGCAGAATATGCGGACAGATGGTCTGAATTGCGTTAAGATATCTGGTAAAAACAAAAGGGAACAAACAAGAACATGGTCAAGGCGCACCATCCACCGAGCAACTTGAAAAACAATACAATTAATTATCAGTGTTGGGAAGGAACTGGAACGGTCATTTCTTTTACTGTGTGTAGACTACTTAAGAACTAATATTTAAATATTATTTTGTTGCACCTCTTATCATTTAAATATTTAAAAACAATAATTACGTTGGCATTCAAAACTCACGAGATATAAATTCCATTTACTAATCTAATAAAATAAATGAGAGACTCACAACTGCTGGTATAAAAACATGTCGATGATGAGGTCACGTCCCTTGGGGTGATTGAAGAAGACGAACAGACTCCAGTGGATCAGCCAGGTTCGCTGCTGCAGCGACTGCAACGCCGAACCGAACGTCTGAAACGAGAAGTTTAGATAAGCACGGACCCAATAATTTTATCTATGGTGAAGCTGTTGGGAGGAAGAATGAATATTGTAGGGAGTTACGTACGTTGCCTTCGATAAACTCCTTGACACGGCTCAGGTCGTCCAAAGCTGTCTCCCAGTCCTGCATCAGGATCTCGGACGCCAGCTTGCCCCACAGACCGTTCAGGTAGTTCTTGTCGGTAGGCAGAACCTGAAATAGTAAGTAAAATTATTATCAGTGACATAAGGAATTGGATTGGAAGGGTGAATCGAGAAACGCGTCAAGACACAGAAGTCGTCTTATCTTGCCTACGTCCTTGTCGATTTATTTTTATAAATCATCGTAGTGCTGCACCCTCATGTCTCTATGGAGATGTGCGAGGGGCAGGGAAGGGGAATGGCAGCTGGAATAGCCAGGCTGCAGGTTCCACCCCTAAGCTCTGGACTCTCTAATGGAAGCTCAAGGGTGACGCCAGTACCCCAGGCTAACGAATAAACGAAAGCCTGCACCGGGAATCGAACCTGGGACCGTCGGCTTCGTAGGATGTTGCCATACTCACTGAGCCATCGGTACGTACTATCATACTATTTTGGTGGTGACTAAATGGTCAATTTTACTCAACCTAGGCTTCATACCTAGGTAGGGATTTCTTAACATGTACCTCGCATGACTATGCGAGACGAGAAGTGACAGATACGTTGAAATAACAGATAGTTGAATAATTAAATTCACGAAAATAATAACAAGAGGAGCTACGAACCAGCAAACGGTGAAAGTATAAATACTCCGCCGCCGCCGAGTAATTGCCACATTCGTACTGGAACTTGGCGAAGCTGCACAAGGTGTCGGCCATCTCAGGCTTGTACTGAAACACAAACAGAAGTAGGTTAGGAATAATATCTCGTTAAAAAAAAGCCTTGGTAGCAAGTTGCAATAGGGCTAATTCTTCAGAACATCACGCGCAAATTATCTCCCACAACCGACAATCTAATGAGGCTATTTAAGATTCACTCATTGTTGGAATTTAAAAATCTCGTCTAATGTCCCCTTATGTGCAGACAAAATAAAACATTATCAGATGATAAATCACGTGACCCCAATCATTCTTTAGCAATGCGCAACGCTATACAATGTTGCGTTGCTAAAGAATAATTGCAGCCACGTGAATGCTCCATAGCGCCACCTTTATCTTCTGACAGTTATATTTTGTCAGTGCATACGGGCATGAGTCTCGCATAAAAATTATGTAACTGCTCAGGTCAACAAAAACCAAGCTATTCAAGGTATTTTTCAATTTCTCAATGGACATTTCAGGTATTCAGATCAACAAGCCACTGTGGTTTACAATAAAAAGATCAATTTCAATTACCTCGAACTTCTCCACCAAGTAGTTTACGAACAGGCGGCTGTCCCGAAAGTTCTCCATCTGCTTCAGAGTATCGCGGTCCTCGAAGATCTTGAAGATGAGTTCCAGATCGACCTTAAACTGCTTGAGCTGGGACACGACGGCCACACGCTTGTCTTTAAACGCTGGAGTGGGGAAAAAACGGAAAGTCGTTCACGATTAGCAAGAGGGACAAATTATTCTATACTTAAAAAGGGATCAAATATAAAAGTGACGAAATGTTTAACCCTGCGGTGGCTCGTCGGTCTTGTAAACGCTCATATGGACATCGACGGCAAAATCCACCATGTTGGTGTTGCCGAGGATGTCCAGCTTGCCCACCAGCAAGTCATGTTCATCGTATATCTAAGGAAGGAAGAAATAGGAAGTAAGGAAGGAATACAAAAAACACAGTTTTAGTATTTACTACACCGTTTCACCTACGCAAATTTCAGGTCTATCCTACGTTGGCACGGGATACGTTGCGTCCCGATTATTTTTCTATTTTCTGATACGCTGGCGATAGACCGAGGCGAAACGACTATGTAAACGTACCAAAACACGACGCATGACCTTAAGCTTAATTCATTACACACGGTCAAACAACCATATATTTTCACGCGTCGTCAGTTGACAACAGTACCTCAACTGTTTCATAGTTATTCACACATATTTTGAAATCAATATCAATCAAATTTACACAGTTTTAGTATTTACTACACCTAAATCAAATTAACTGAGCAGCCTTAGGCTAAAGCGAAGAAAGTTTAAAGACACTAACGACACAACGATAGAGTTAGGCTAGGTGGAGCCCATTCTGTTGCCTAGAATGCGTAGGAGAGGCTCCGATCTGTCTGTATCAATTGATTAAACATGCACAATTTTCTCTTTTTACGTCTATAAATGGTGTTGGTTTTTGACAAAATAATTGATAATTTGGAAATATTGGCCAATTCTAGGCCTAGTTCAACGACGTGGTTCCCAATGGCCGGCATGTGACCGAACTGTATGACGAGGCTTAACTTGGGCGCCTAATTTCCCTTCCAGTGGCGCGCCCACACCCGAAAAAATGCATCAGAAACGATCCCTAGGACCGATTAGTTATTCTTACCAGCTTTCCAGACAAAAATTCAAGCAAAGGAAACACTAAATGTCTGTCTAAATACGGTCCCATACGGGACGTCAAGTCGAATTCTGCCATATTGTTTTAGGAATTGTCACGTTATTTATTACCAGTTCTGGAATGTGAAAATTCTGAAGGAGCAAAGTAGCAGAGTGGGGCGCTGAGCG
>JAUJYS010002315.1:0-15066 GCA_033995665.1 Melogona broelemanni
CTTCTGCCGGGAATCGAACCCGGGACCACCCGCTTAGTAGTCTTATGATTATAGCCACTGTACCACGGGGGCCGCATTTTAACAGCACTGCCGAGTCATCGCAGCCATCTGTCGCACAAAAATGTAATCGCCCATTCCGTTCTCCACGCAGGTTCGTCCAGGAACGGCACGGAACCCTTCCACGAGGCCAACCCGTGGAGCAGCCTGAGCCGCGCCGAGGTGTGGCTAGCCAGCAACGTTCCGCCCACCTCCGATTCGCCGGCCACCCCGCCACCCTCCTCGACGGTCCCGCCGCCCCTTCCACCACCGTCGTCCGTCGCCCGCAGCGCCTCTTCCGCGGCGGCCGTCTCCAAGTCCTCCTCCCATCCCGTCAACCTCCTCGCCGAGCGAGTAAACGGCCGGATACCGCCTCCCGGCCCCCACCACCACCACGCCGCCGCCGACCGGGTAATGGCACCGCCGCGCCGAGCCCCGCATATCGCGCACCTGCGCAGCCAGTCCCTCGGCACCGCCCTTCCGCCGCCGGCCCAGCGGGGCGTGACCAAACAAGTCTTCGGGGCGGCCGCAGCACCAGTGCCACCTGTCGCCTCCACCAGCGGCTGGTCATCCATGAACGGAAACGGAAGTAACGGCGGCGGAGCGGCCGCCTCCGCAGCCTACCACGACCCGTTCGACGCGGAGTGGGCCGCACTGTCCGCGGCCAGGGGGGCCGCAGCTGGCGGCAGCCCGGTGGTCAACACGAACCCTTTCGCCCAGAATACTGTCAAAGCCTTCGAGGTGCACATGTGAGCGGGAGGAGCGGTCACGTGACGGGAGAGTGAGGTCACCGGTGTGGGTGGAGTCCGGTGCCGCGCAGCGACACTTTTATAGATATGGTTTTTTTTTTCGTTTACCAGCCCTTGTATCTGTTGCTGCGGTAGTTGAGCATAATTGTCGTCTCTTCGTCTCGTGTCGTCGGCCTTCCTGCGGCATGGGTCACTCACGGGCGCCCGGACCCCGCACCCCGCGGGCGATCTCCGTGGATAATGAAAGAGAGAGAGAGAGAGAGAGGTTCGTGCTTTGAACACGATCGAATTGTTGGACGTGCGTTACGAATCGGGAACAACGTCACCCAAACCTGAGAAACGAGAAAACAGACCATCGAAACAACAAAGTCGGCCATTGCAACCCCCCTTCTCTGTTAACACTTCGAGAAACTCTTTTAAGATAGATGCCATGGCTGTGAAACTACTGGAATGAATAGCATGCAGGAATATGTGGCTATGGTGGGGGATGAAATGGCGTCTTGATATTAGAGGTGGGGGTGGTGTTTGGATACTACTTTCGGGTGATTTGTCACGCTAGCCGTGTATTTGTTCGATGATGGGGTGCTTGCGCTGCACGAGTTTCCGTTATACCTCAGTCACCACCTCTTCTCCAATCTAAATGATCCGTAACCGGGTGCCATATCATCGAACCGTTAGAACTGTTGTTAGTTAGTCTGTGTGTTTGCGTGCGTGTGTCTCTCTGGGTAGTCTCTCCTAGGTAGGGAACGTACGTGTAGCCATGACCAGTACGTACGTTCAGTACGTTGTAGAGGAGCTGTAGCTTCGGTTGGCAAGTGTTGTGAATTATTAGATCGCCGCCGCCAAACTGTACGTTGCCTGTTGATCGATTTGGTAAATCGAGGAAATGATTGTGCGCCTCAGTAGTGTGGTCAATGGGGGAAGAATTCGCCTGAATGTGACTTTTGGTTAGCAAAATAGTTTGTTTAGTTTTTCTTACTGATTTATGGTGGCGAAGATGTTAAGATGAGCGAGCATCAATTTTGACTATACGTTCATGTTTCCTAATTTGTTATCTCCGGAAATGCCCAACTTGAACAAGTTTATAATGCCCCCAGGGTGTGAAATAAACGGAGTCGGATGAAGACGCCAGTGTCCGCACCAAGGGACTCAACGAATAGGTTTAGTTTTAATTACAATTACAATTTGTACCCGCGAGCAGCCCCGGATGGGGGGGGGGGCCTTTGGCGGGGGTCAAGTAACCAGTTTATGAAATAACCTTTTTCGTATCTCATATTAAATGTTTTATTTTAAAAGGCTCACCGCTTGAGACTCTGTTAGACCGTTCCACTGACGGCACACTCGAGGAAAATAGGAGTTCAAGAAGGGGTTTTCTTCAGGTTACTAGATGGCGCAAGCTGCGTCATCTCCTCGAAATGTTGGTTTTTTTCTGTTGGACGGTTAATGTCAGAGGAGTTTCCAATTGTATACGATTTTCTTTTTAATTAACTGATAGTATTTTTTGTACGTAAACAACGAAAAAGTTAAAAGGTCAAAATGTACAGTTGACGAAACCTGAAAATGTTTTCAGTTCTATAAAAATTATCGAGATTTTCGTAATTCTCCATTGACCACACTATCGTCCTAACCAGGAGTCCTACAGGATTGATATACGTACAGTTCTGCGGTGTGATTAGATTACATGTTAATGTAAACAACTTTGACCCCCCCTTCCCTACCACTGTTGTACAGTATCTTTATCCCGTGTTCCCTGTATGCTCTCTTACCTTTCCTCCCATCATTAACGAGTGTTAATCCCCTCTCCCTTATACAGCCAAGCCATGGCGTAACAGTAATTAATATCGACACCAGTCTAGCATAATTCTAGCGCCCTCCCCGTATTTAATCGAGCTTGTTAAAAATATATTTGTATCCGCATATACAAATTTGTGTATAGTGAGTGATCAAATCGATTATAGACAGGCGAATCGATAAGAGTTGAACGGATTCGGATTGGCGCAACATGATAGTGTCGTTATAAATATAGTATATATATATATACACAGTATATCTTCGTTTCCGTTTTCAAATTTTTTATGGACATTTTTTTTACTGGAGGTTGCCCATTTTTGGCCTTGCAGGTAGATGTTTTTTTTAAATGGGGTTGTTTTATTGGAAAAATTAAAATATTACTTCTTTTGACATTCACGTAATAGCGACACGAACTTTTTTCCTAATTTATTTATTCGCCGCTGAAATTGATGAAAAGGGTAAATAAGTTCATAATAACAAATCATAAAAGTTCATAATAATAGATGCATAATTTGGTCGAAAATGTTTTCCGTGAGTTTTGATGAACAAAGACGCTCGAGGCGCATAGTGACAAATACATTTGCATATTTGTTTAAATTGCATTGCCAAAACTACGTAAGATTCAAAATAATATGAGAGCAAAAAGCACAAACGAAAGTTTGTTACCTGTTATAATTTTGCTATTCTTTGTTTCAAGTTTGACATCGTGTTGGATTATCCATGTCTTTACAGCATGAGATCCGAAACAATTGATAAGAGTGGTTTGTTGATTAGCGACCAGTCGGGATTACAGTTTCAGGTAATATTTTAAATATGTTTACAAAATAAATTTTCGTCCATATATTATGAGTGCAAATTTTCATCCAGCGGCTGAAGTACTACTAATTCCCTAACGATTTTATTAGTTGAAATTGGCATATTAAAACAATACCAGCTTGATTGGGTTAGGGTCGACTTGAGTTCAAATTATCGAATGCATATAAGTTTTTTAATTTTTGTTGTATACTCTCTGTCTTATTTTGTTTTTAATCACAGACGGTCGATGAAAAAGATTTGTTTAAAATACGATTTACGAATAGTTGTCCTACTGTATTCAGAGCAACCAGCATACAAACCAAAAACTCGTTGTAACTTAGGGATTTGCCATTCAATGATCATTGTGTATTAATACAAACAACAATTATACCCAGGCGTAACGAGGTAGTCAAAAGTTAAGTCTGAATTATCCAACCTTGTTCCGTTCATTGTTTTAACTTATTATACAAGTTGTTTTAAATTTGTTTGGAGAATATGAAATACGGCATTTTGGAAACCGGTTGATTGTAAATTATCGAAAAGTTTGTTTCGATAGTTCAATATCGATCTGTAAGAATGTTATAAAAAAATTAATTTGCCTTACAAATTGTTGAAAGCGTTAAGATTCGGTGTGAAGATTCGGTGTCAAACGCCGAGACTAATATGTTATTCATTTGTGTCAGTGAAATAGAATTGTAAATTCCTCCTATACCAGACTTGTACTGAATCGGTAGTTCCAAAGCCTTAAAATATTGTCGCTGTATAAAAACCTGAGTGAAGTTGGGAGAAATATGTGATGTGCCACGTTTAAGAACCAGTTTTTTTCAGGACCTGACATATGTTAGTAATAGTTGCAGTTGCATAGTTGTAATATACGAATATCACTCGTCAAAAATGAAACATCTGATTTAGTCATTTTGTCGGTCAATGTTTCAGCTTGACACGATGTTTAGGCATATCCTAGAATTTTAGCCGGACTAAGTTTAACTTTGTGAAACTATATTGACCAAACGTGGTGTTCAATGAAGGTTGACTTATTGTGAAAATATAACACTAGATGTGGTTTTCAATACACCAGGAGAGTTTTTAAATAAAATAAAAAATTTCATTTCCGTTGACGTTAAACCGGACGTTGGACCTAATTGGGGTGCAGAGCTGCCTTTAAATTTTTAACCTGGCGTAATTGATGAAATAAGAGATGATGTAATAAAGCATTGCTAACTTTAGCTTCCAATGTTAGTTCCAGCTGCCTAATCTGAAAAACTGCAAACGATAAAAAAAATGGCTGTTTTAGACTTAATAAATAACAGATTGTGGTTTTGCGGCTCTTAGCAGTAGATGTATCCACAACTAAGGTTGTCTTAATCTCTCGTTAACACTGATAACTCGACTTAAATACAATGTGTATTGCCCATAAACAGTTTACTTCGTGGGTATATCGTATCAATTAATTGTGTGGTAGTTAATTGTGGTAACCCCGTCAACTTCTAAATGAATCAGCGGCAAACTACTGTTGACCAAGTAGGCCTATCGAATTGCATTAATTATATCCTCGTGTTTTTTTAAACGTCCATTGTTAATCATGGGACCATATCATAAGATGGTTTGTACGCTAAGCCATTCGTAACCAATGAACATATAGTAGAAAGCCAAACATGACGGTGCCTCTTTCCACATCAGAAAAATCCAGGTCCTATGGTGTAGTTATAAGCTGCATTATTTAATAATTTTTTAAACTAAATCATTAACGACGAAATTTAAATGTTGACCGACCTCATGGGAATGAGAGGCATAGTTAACGTGCTCTCGTTGAAAAATGAGTTATAGTTGGAATTCGAAATATAAAATAAGTGCCACTAAGCATAATTCGAAGATTTTTTAAAGTGAAATGCTCAGAGTTCACGAGTTTGGTAGTCATGTTTTAATTTTTTTTGCATGCATCTCATTCCCATGGCGCCCCCTCTCCTGTGTGTGTCTTAAGTTGTGATCACAATCCACGCTAGCAACGCATACATGTGTATATCCAACCATACATAGAAATTTAAATTTAACTCAGAAAAAACTGAAATTGTGGATTGAAATTTTTGGTACTTTCAGTGCCTCTGCAACCTTTTGTATGAAAAGGGATCTATTACCCAGTTGACAGTAGAAATAAAACATCAATGTATTCGTCTCATGTAGAATTCTGGTGTTGTTTCGAAAAGAATAACCATTATTATTGAGAATGTGAGGCAATAAAATGACATATGTAGAACCCAGTCAACGTCCACATTTTGGAAGTTGTGGCGATATGTAATTGTTGACGCTTGGTGATGTAATATTTGTTTTATTATTTATGAATGTGTAATTTCATTTTATACTTTATTATCAAAAGATAATTATACTTCTAGTGAACCACTTGGATGAGTTGGTCAACAAATTTGACATTGTGATGGGTTTTAAAAAATCAAGTGCACTCTCTTGACACAGATTTCATTAACTGGTACTATTGTGGTTAATTATCTGTATAATTTTCAATAAAATAAATGGCATAATTTTTTGAAAATTGATTCTATTTTACAAAAGTAGCAGTAACCAAGATCATGTGAACTTCTTCCATTGATCCGTTATTGATTCCTAAAAACAATTGACTGAATAGTTCCAAATATCCTTTTAGGTTTAAATTGTGTAGTTCACTAACGCGCAAATGTTTATTATGAGTTGTTATCTTTGCCTTTTCTTGACCATTTTTAATACGAGTCTGTTGCATTGTTCAATTACAAGTCGACCATTGCTTTCCGGATAATTTCTCTAATGTGACTGCGAAATTTGTTTCAAGTGAAAACTCTTTGTTCAGACATGAAGGTTCAGCCATGTCAAAATATAGTAGGCGAATTTCTATTTATTTCGAACGTGATTAACTCATTTTATTTGGCTGTTCAACAGTACCGAGACAATAAAAAAGACGTACAGAATTTAGAATCAGTGAGACTGGATTGAAAAGTATTGTAAATAATCAAATGTATGTGCCGATTATGTAATTATTAACTGGTGCAACATTGTAGTTTATATTCTCCATGAAGATATAATCTACTTCATTATCTGTAATTATTTAAGAGTTAAGTGTACATTGATTAGGCAAATTAACGGCTGTTGTCAAAACGAGGGATATCGTAGCAAGAATTTATTAGAATTAATTCTACATCATTCCACAGAACAAAAATTGCCGACAAGTTTTATTTGAAGAATACAGTTGTAGTGTTTGTGGGGACAATAAGAAATAGCATCGCTTCCACATGTAATAGTTGTGCAACGATTATAATCCGACCAGTTACTTTGATATATAAAGTTTGTCACGTTCTGTTGAAATTTCTTTGCAGTGTACTTTTGTGAATATGTCGATTGAATATGTTGAACTAAACAGTTAAGTCATGTACGCACTGATCGGGTGATTATTTCGTGTTTTTTTTTTTTGGTCTTTACAAGTGGTCTGGTAATACAAGTAACGTAGCAGTCAACAAATAGCAGCAATTAACGGGAAAAAAATACAAAATATAAATAATATTTTAAAAACTGATTAATTTCTTGATATTTAAAGACACTTTTTAAAGTTTTAGTGAAATTGAGAACATTTTGCAAGAACAAAGTGTTGGAACAAACATTTGCAAAAATAAACTTTGGTCTCGTCATAAAAATAGATATTACAATTACAATTACAATTTGTACCCGCGAGCAGCCCCGGGTGGGGGGCCTATGGCGGGGGTCAAGTGACCAGTCTATGAAATAACCTATTTCGTTGTTTTGTTTTTTTAGATAGTTCGAACAAAAAAAAAAAGGAAAATCTCCTGCAATCTCCAAGATGCATTCAACCATACGTTCCAAGACGAATCAACACAATCGTTCTGAAGATTTCCGTAACTATAAACCAACCGTAGATAATAATCAATTTGTTTTATATAAGTTAATCTTGTCGGAAACAACCTATTTCATAACCTTGGTGTACATTATAACTAACACTAAGTTTAGTTATATTTTTTTTCCTAGAGAAAGTTAATTTTCTTGACCTTTTCTAAAAGGTGACTGCTTGTGGGTATATATTGTAATTAAATATCGGCACCTTTTTAATTTCAGGTCTATAGCACGGATATCTACATAGAAATACTTAAGCGTATAAAGTAAAATAGAAAAACTCATGTGAAACTCGAGAAACCACTTTGGTGGTTGAATGGCGTAGAGTTCATAAAACAACTTAACGTTTTATTAAATGATCATACAGATCTCGCAGCTCTCCACAACTTAATATTACTATGGGTGGATTATAATTATATACTGTGCGATTACGTCTGAACAATCTGATATGGAAAAACCTTTTTTCAGATATAAATTTACTTTCATTTCAGCCGCACCAAAGTGACGCCACGTCAGAATAGGAGAGCGTTCAATCGCCATACAATAAAGAAAATCCGTTGTGTTTACGAATAGAACTGTTATTCTCACAATTATTTCACAAGAAAAAAATAATGGGGAAGTCTCTTCAAATTTTTTTATTATTTATTATTGTTTGTTATGTTTTAAAATGCATACAGTTTTTTTTGTTTTTTTTTTACGAAAGTATTTCATATTTTAAAAAATATTTGAAGTTTGAGATTTGAACTTCGCGCCGAAAACGCTATTGGAGGGGGGCGACGCCATCTTGTGTCGTGTGACGTCATGAGTGTGCATCGGTTGGTGAGACCTGCCTGAATCTTGCAGTTTGATAGCTATGGAGATGGAAGAAGATGTAAAAAGTGGTCGTTATAAATGGTGTTTTGTGCCACAGTGTGTTTCTACATCTATATCAACACCTGATAAGGTGTTTGTGTATGTGCCACGAGAATCTTCAAGAAGAAAAGCTTGGCTGAAAGCTGCAAGACGCGATGACACATCGAAGCCACTGTCTCTAACCTCACCACTGTATTGTTGTGAAGATCACTTCAATGTAAGTAGGCAGTTTATTAAATCGAGAGGGACGAGGTTTTAAACGATAATTAAAGTCAAAATGAATGTGAATGACCGAAATTGTAGCTTCGATGGCTAAAAAAATGAACCCTGGGGGGGTTTCGTAGGATGTTTAGACTTGTTTAGACTTTGTTATCTTGAAGCTATCGCAACATGCGCATCAGCGTGATCGAGGAAACGAAAATGGTTAAATTGGATAATATGTATCACGAAACACGTGTACTACGTTTCCTAACACATGGATATTGCATATTTAATAGCCAAAATAGCATGCCGCCGAAGCAGTATAGCTATATTCAGAAAAATATTCTGATCGGTACACTCACGTAGGACACATCACGTGTCGAAGCGCAAGTCGTACCTGCGTGTATAAGCATTTGCCTCAATGTATGAACGCACCCTCACGGGAGTAGGGTTAGCGCTCCCGTGTACACGTCAATATTGAACACGGTCTAATCTAATCGATCATATAAATCACATATTTCAGGGCCTTTTCACTAGAACTTATAAAAGAAACCACTGATAATATATTTAGATATGGCAAATTACCGGAATTTGCCTTCTCGTATCCTTTTTCAGCCATAACAAATTAAATTAAATGAACATGTAATCAGACCACTTCAGACTTGCAGCTTACTAGCACCTTGAAAGCAGAAAATCCAAACCAATCGACACCTATGACGTCACAAAATGGCGGACCAATCAGGGATCGTTTTGCCCCCCTCCTCCCCTCTGCCAGTTTTTAAAATTTAATAACTCAGCTAAAAAGTGGAATTAAGCATAATGAAACACATCATTGTTAATGTGTTTATATTCTGCAACTTAATATTTGTGTTTGATTGTGATAAATTTGAAGAGACTTCCCCATTATGTGTACAGAGAACAAATATTAAAAAACATTTTTATTATTATTCAGGGTTTAGATGCGTATTATTTTTAAAGGAGTGATCAGGGATAACAAAACCAAACCTTACGACAAAATGTACTTATCTTACAACTTTTCCGCAAAAACCAACAAATTATTTTAATTTAAAGCTACTAGTAAGAAATTTCTGATTATTTTTTCACGCGTAACAAATGAAAACTGTTGCAATTTAATTTAAAGCAACGAAATAATTTTTTTATGGAATTTTTTCATTTAGGATTTTTTTTCAGTTTTTCCGACTTCGTTCTTTTAGCAGCTCTTTTTTTTTGGGTTTTTGTATTTCTAGATCCATTTTCAATCTCTTTACCTTCGACATCTCAACCACAACAAACAACTCCAACTCTGTACACAACGACAGCTACTTTCCCCAAACACAAGACACGAACGTCTAGGTACATTGATATTATACAATATCTAGTCAAACTCAAACTATAAACCACAACAATGAACACTTTAAACGACCGAAATTGGTCCCGAACGACGAACTCTGGAGAGCCAAAATTTCAATCAGACTCCGCTTTCAACAGGAACCTGGCAATCAGGGGCAAGTGGTCGGACGGCTGGTACCGATTGGGCAATCCGCCGAAGCTGTCCAACTCGACGGCGCTCAGCAGTCCGTAGGTACCCAGCAACGCCAACTCGCCCTCCTTCACGTCATTGTGCACGATCTTGTCGTCCCGTAGACACGAATCCTTCTGCTCGACCGAATAGAAGATGTAGTCCACCGTGGAGCTGCTCTTGCAGTGATGAGTGGTCACCTCCGATTGGCCGTTCAGACGTTCTAAAGTATGATTGTAGGCCGACACCAGGTTGAAGCGATGGCTCATGGTGCCGGTACCGAACGCGGCATCGCCGGCCTCTTCCGTCACGGCCGCACGTCCCTTTTCTAAATCAGCTTTAGCATCAGCACCTGCGTGCTCCTTGTCCGACTTTCTTCCCTCCGTCGTCAACGTGACTCGAGGGCTTCCCGACGTCGCATCCACGTAACGGCACTGGTCCGAGATGCCCAGCACCCTCGGTACGAATTCCCGGGTCAGCTGGAAACGACCTCGCCTGACCCCCTCCGACTGACCAGACACTTCGCCGGAGATCAGCCCCTCGTATTTCAACTCTCCGGTGGAGACGAACCGGTGGAGCGGGCAGTGGGGCTCGCTGTTCATGTCGCCGCACAGTACGATGGGTCGGTAGCCGGAGCGGCCTGGTTGGGAGGCGGCCCGGTCAATCTCCGCCAACAGGATGCGCAGCTGGGTCAAACGAATGTCGCCGCGACCCGGGTTGAAGAGCAGGTGGGTGTTGGCCACGATGAAGGTGCCGGACGTCTCGTGGCTGCTGGCACCGTCGGTGGCCAGCGCGCGCCGGTAGACGGCGTGGCGCGGTTGCAGGGTGACCAACTGGGCGATGTTGTCGCGGGCCAGGTCGGTGCCGATTTCCGGTTGGCAAAACTCTACCGTCTTCACCGAGTCGACGACGAATTTGTCCCGTTTGTAGAAGAGGGCACAGCCGTCCAGTTTGTTGCCGGTCCGCTTCTTGAACGTGCCGACGTAGCCTGAAATAGAGACGGGAGAGAATGAATCACTTTGTTCCATTGAGCACATTTATTTTTATTTCAACGGTGTCATACATTAAAGTTTTATTTCGTAAAAATAATTCGTAATTACCGAGCTTTCTCAATTCAGGGACATAAAAGTCGTTGTAGTGATTGCCCTGAATCTCCTGGAGACACAAAATCTGGATGGGGGGAAAAACAACATTTAGCTAAAGTGTCTGGACTCCGGATGTGTCTAAAAAAAATGAAGACTAGTCAGATTATAGATTTTGATACTTACATCCGCATCTGCCTGAACAAATTCCCTCAACAACTGGTTCCTACGATTGTTCCAATCCAGGGCTTTCTCATCGCATTGACAATACAAATAAACTTGAAAGGAAGGAAAAAAAATGAATTCTATTAGCTCAATGTTCCATCGAGGAAATATAAACAACTCGCAAATTTATCAATATTACTAGAATAACAGCCGATCACACAATTATTAAATTAATAATCTGTGTTCATCACACCTCCAAGATTCACAAACGAAGTCGCTCAGAATATACTTATGCTTGCAAATATAGAAATCCAAAGAGTATTTAGTAGCAACATGTTACGGTTAGGAGTTTTCGAACTTTAAGAGCTTTTTCTAGTTGATAAGGGGGTAAACAATTGAAGTAAACTGAAATCTATAAATTCAGTGAAACTGCCATGAAACAGCAATGGAAACATTAAAACATAATTACTGTTATCCTCCAACAGGCACTGAGCCAGGACGTTGTAAGACATGATCGTAAATTCAACGCCGGACTTCGACTTTTTGAGGCGTCTTGTTCCAGCGCTCGTGAAGTTCCACTGCCGCAATTCGTTGATAGTCGTCAACATACTCTTATTATCTAAACAAAAAGTAAGGTTCAACAAGTTAGTAAAAACGTAGTGCGCCATAAATAAGTTAGAGGGTTATCTTACACGCTTGTGTAATTATCATAATGTTCGTGGTGCCTCTATAGGCCCGTCAATGAAATTGAACACCAATTTTCTAATATCATCCGAAACAATTTTTGGAACCATAAGAAAAGTTTCCTTCAAATTCTGATCATTAAACGGAAAAATTTCCTTTAAATTCTGATCATTAAACGAAAAAAATTTCCTTAATAAATCGTAAATTAGTGAAAAATGCTTAGGTGGGAAACACGAAATTTAGTTGTGTAGGTACTCTAATTCGCCAACAAGTTCGAAAACTGTTTTAGTCACTAATAGATCAAATATTTCAGAAACAGTAATATTTTTTTAACTGACACGAAGCCTCCGGAATTTTTTTTTCAATGTAAATAGATCTCAACTACTAATTACATTTTTTTAAATCATGACTGTCCTGCCCAGCACAATTCTTCTCCTTATCTCTTGTTCACATCCCCCAAGCCTTCCAATAGTGGCTCCTTGTTAGATGAAATTGTCTACCACGTCAATCTTTGTGGTGCCAACGAGGAAGTCAACTATTTACGCTGATGTCATGACCTTAGTCCGAGAGATTGAGCTGAAGCCCGGCTTTTTCACTCTCCTCAATAACCCTCAACACGTCAAAACAATCCACAATTTCTCATGGTCAACACCATCAAATGCTTTGCTGTAATCGATAAAGCACACGAAGATATAAGAAGAAGCGCTACCAATTCACAATTTGACATACACGTGTATATTTGACACAAAATTGAAATTTATTTTATCAGGATTCCTTTTTCTTTCGTGCGCAGTCATTTCGATTCCTAAGAGTCTTGAACCATTAACCAATTTCCGACTAAGAAAACTTCTACACCCAGAGTCGTCCACTTACCCGTGGCAGCCTTATACTTCTTCCGCATCCGCGGCGACTGCTGCCACCGCTCCCCCGTCGACCCATTTCCGGTCGTCTCCGGATAGTCCTTCATTTTGGGTCGGGCCCCTTCCGTTCCAGTCCCGGCGCTTCGCTCCTTCTTGTCCATGCCCGGCACGGCGATATAGCTTCGGCAGCCGACGACGGCCGGCGAGGCCGCAAACAGCTGAGCACCGTTAACACAAGTCAGATAATTCCCACTCCTAAAAGGAGCTGCGGGCTCGGTGTGGCCATAGGCAGGGTGGGCGGGCCAGGAGGCCAGGCGGCGGTAACTGTTGTTCCGGAAATAGTTACCCCGGATCGAGTTGGCGAACAAACTGGTGGGGTGATAGCGGGGGTGATAGGGGATCGGCGGATAGTAGAAATCGCCGTTGCCCGCGCGACGGTCGGAGGACATTCGGAGTTGTTGGTCGAAAGCGCTGCTAAGGTGATTCACGCTGGAGGTGGCCTCGTCGACGGTGGACGAATTCAGTGGTGCGGACGATCGCCAGGTGGAGCTGGTGGGCTCGGGGGCGGCGCCGGTGTCGACGGACAATGATCGCCAGCCGCCGGTCACGTGGATGGCGTCCGGGGAGGCGGAGGCGGAGCCGGGGGGTCCCAGGGGGCGTTCCATTCTTGGACGACGGGCGAGGGCAATTCTGGCGAGCTGACCATGGTAGCAATGATTCATACCGCAGTGAACGATCTGGATGTGGCAGGGGATAGAGGGAAAAAGGAAGCGGAGAAAAATGGGGATTGATTAGAATCGACGACAAAATGCCAATTCGAAAGTTTCCAAATTAAAATAGAAATATCTCGGGCACTGACTTCCCTTATGACCCCTGACATTCCAACAATTCTGGCTAACCTTATTCATATACGATATTCTGTATTCATGAGATTAGTTATTGTTTGCAACTAAATTTACCCTCATAGGTCGTGACCTTATTACCGCAAAGACACTGATCCAACAGTTCAATACTACTCCGAATGAATTTGCGCGTATGAATTACAAAAGTAAAAAAAATGTATGCATCTCTGTTGGAAATTGAAACCGCGATCACGGGCATAGTATCCCCAATGCGATAACCACAACAACAACACCACCACCACCACTAGCTCGTGAGCCACGCGATTTTATTTCGTTGCAATTAATTTGCCACAAATTCCAAGGACATTCATTCATTGCCAGGTCCAACATTCCCATGACATTTGTCAAAAACGCAAATTCAGCAAGCGGCCGAGTAAAGTACCAATATTGCAACGTCTAGCTACTGTATTACAACGATGTCTAACCTGTTTGATTTTGGCAACCAACCAGCTCTTCTCTCAGCTGAAGGAGCATTAAAATACCAAACGAAAAGTGTGTTTGTGGGGTCATTGGCAGACCACGCGGCGAGAACGTGCTCTGCGCATGCGAGAAAACAAGCGGTGTGTTCACGTAAGGGCGTTTCAAGTTCACGGATCCGGAGGCGGCTCGGGTTCTATTTTTCGCTTTTATTGCCAAATGCTCCCCGGGTAGGGTGGGGGCCAATACATCTGGATGAAAAATAAACTAGTATGGTCGAGCCAAATTTGGCTCAACAACGACCTCTAATTTCATTTGTAACGGCATGGGGGATAAATAAAATAAAGGATGAATTCACTCCAGACATTAGAGAGATAGATGCAGGTGTTAAGAGACCAACCAAGGTCATGGCTTCATTTTACACGACGACAGCCGCAGTCTCGGGAATTTAAAGCAGACACCGCCAGTGATAGGGTTTCTCATGAATAAGAATATGGATGCGACAAGAACGTGGTGTGCATTGATAAAAGCCAAAACTGAGTTGCTGCTTGTAATCTACAGGTGGTGAAGGAGACTGATACCACTGGCGGCTGCCTTATACCATTATCATTGCTTACTCAATCCAAAAATAACCACAATTGATCCAATAAATAATTACAAAGATTGAAGTAAGTGATCGAAGCCCGGTAACTATTATCCTGAATTTTTTAAAAAATTAATTTCAATTATTATTTGAGGAATGACTAGTCAATGAACAGTTCGCAACGAAAATTCTGAACGAAAATATTTGCCGGGATTCGATCACATCAATCTTTGTTCTTTAATATTTTGTTCTTCAATCAACCTTTGTTCTTCAAACTTCAATCTTCGTAAAAACAATTATTGTAATTACCAATGACAATAATTGTTTTTACCATAATAGTTACGTCGTCTATTGCATTGTATCGGTATTTAGCATCTATTTAATTGTTGCAAGTATCTGATTGCCATATTTTTTCATGACAATGACTAAACCGACTACTAAAAATGAGATATTGCATTTTTTTTAAATCACCGTAGCGCCTAGTGCACTACAGGAATACTGCACCCTCGTGTCTCTATGAAGATATGTGAGGGGAAGGGAAG
>JAUJYS010002316.1:0-15065 GCA_033995665.1 Melogona broelemanni
CTGCGCCGGGAATCGAACCCGGGACCGTTGGCTTCGTAGCATGTCCCCATACCCACTGAGCCACCGGTTCGTACAGTGTGGGTCCCTGAGTGTATTCCCTTTTGTATACAATCGCCAGCTGCCCAGCATAAAATGTTATTTGAGTCTCATTTCAATTGAAAAGTAGGAAAAAAAAATCTTGAGGTTTAATAATGCTAGCATAGGCATTAATAATGCAACTTCTAAAACAAATTGAGATAATGAATGAATGCCTGGTTCTCTTCAGTGGTGGATACGATCGCGTGTCCTTGGGCTAATCAAATGTGTGTGAACTTGGCAGCTGTTGCCTGTTATTAATTTGATGAGCGGGCATATCAACTTGGCGCTGTGCAATGCTGAGTGATTGGCAATGCCAGTGGTATCTACACTTTTTTTGTCACCTCCTGAGATTTCGTAACTCACGATTAAGACTGTCTGGTCGATGATTCGGCGCATCTTGGTTCAAGCTGGTTTTGGGTTATTTAGATTAAACCAACAAAAAAAAATGTTTATTAGTGACAGATTCTTGGGCTGTTGGCGAGTATCAAGTTGACCCGCTTATTGTACTGTTGCGAACCTTGTCCGCGTTGGTTATGTCGCAGTTCGTTAACATTTTGATTGATATGTGCCAACCCTTTCGAGTGCCTTGTGATGGACTCAGTGTTGGGCAAAATAAATGGGTAATAGTTTTTGGCCAATTACCGAATGACATTTGTTCAGCTTTGGTGTTCAAGTGTTTGGCCGGTTTTGGTTATCAGTAAAACAAAATGGGTTCTCACGTTTCGTTAGTTGGTGATTGGCATTTGTGTTGACCGGAATGGGGGTTGAATTGTTTCAGGTTCACATGCTGTTTATCAATGCCGATCATTCCCTTCGCGACTGCAACGAGATTGAAACCGGAGACGCCAAAGATTCGGAGATTGTTCAGGACTACAAGAAGAAGAGCAAACAATTCGCGGTGAGTGAGGATTGGTTGCTGCTGATAGACGACGGCCCGGATCTCTCGGCTACTGGGCGATGGTGGCAATCTCGAGTGTTTCTAAATTGGGAGATTTATAGATCAACTTTTGTTCCACTTGTAGCCGCCACCTTCGGGCAAGAGCAAGAAGAAGTCCACTACCGTGCCGGCCAAGCCGCGCCAGCTGCTCTACTCCCGATCGACCTCGGACAGTTCCATTTGCTCCGAGGGGGGTGTCGATGTCCAGTGGAGACTGGTCGCCCACATGTCCGTTGGAGGTGAGATGATCGTCAAGGATAAATGTATTGAGAGTTGTATCACTAATTGTGAAACTGTATCTGCGAAATTCAATTCCTTTAGAGACGCAGTAATAAGACTGGTCAATTTGTCTGTTATTTTTTTTAACTCGTTGGTTTTTGTCTTTACTAGATTATTCCTTGATGGCTGTCGTCATGATGAACAACAAGCTGTGCATGCTGTCGGTCTGCCAGCGACTGCACCAAGTGCCGTTGGGCTCTCCCCAGCCGAGCGCGCTGACCGCCAACGAAGACCCCGACGACTATTGCCTTTTGCCGCCGATGGCTTCTGGTCGATGCTCCGTCGGGACTGCCGAATTGGACGGCAAGCTTTTGGTGTGCGGTGAGTCTTCGAGAAAAAAATGCTCACTAAACTCTTGTGGAGTCTTTCCAGTTGGCATCGCCATCAGCTAGTGAGGCGGTCCCGGGTTCGGTTCCCAGCGAGGGCTATCGTTTATTCGATCCCAGAGTATTGGTGCCCCATAACAATACGAGGAGTGCAGAATATTATGTAGCCTCAAACTGTGTTCTTCAGAGCTGTTCAGGCTCCGCGTGCATTTCCTAGGGGCTCTGCGGCCGCTCATGGACACCCAATAACATTAATCCTAACACTTATTAACTTGTAAGACATTGTGACTAAGGGGGCTCCGCCATTTAAATTTGTTCTAAAAGAGCTGTCATTTAAATTGGTTCTAAAAAGGGCTCGCCAAAATGTTTGGGAAACACTTCTATAGTGATGTTAACTTCTGTGATTGGAAATAAAATAAAACACTTTTGCTCATGCTCTCTCTTTCGACAATATCCGTTACAGGCGGCTACGACCGAGCGGAATGCCTCCGTACGGTTCAGCTGTACAACCCAAAGTCCAACTGTTGGCAGACGTTCCAGTCGATGAGGAACGCTCGCGGTCGCTTCGACATCGCGGTGGCCGACTCCAAGGTGTTCGCCGTGGGCGGTTGTGACGGCGCCAACGATCTGGCCACGGTCGAGTGCTTCGACGGGGCGCACCAAAAGTGGCAAATGTTGCCACCGCTGCACGTGGCGAGGTCGAATGCTGGTAAGAGCTCCTTCCGCGGTCCCGGTGCTAACACCCTTTATGGGGTCGCCGGGGATTTTTTTGTATGTCCCACCTCACTTTGTTTCCTTCTAGATTTTGTTCCCGCCCTCCCTTCATCCCCCGGCATACCCCAAATCCCTGTATACATATGCATCCGTGTCCCGATCGAATCTAGAACGAAAATAGCGCGACCAATATAACCAAAACTATCGCCGCTTTCCGTGGAGAATCTTGAAAAAGTCGGGTATATTTGTTTATCATTGCCTTCATATCTCTTATTGCTGTGTGACCATGTTGTATATATATCGAGTATGTTGCCTACTAGGGGACATTTTTTACTTGCTGGGGGCTTGTTTTAAATTTTGGTCAGGTGTTTATTGGAGTCGGGGTTTGCTCTCGTCCGAATCAAACGCATTTCTTTGTACCGCAAAGGTAAGAGTTATTACTTCGCACACGTGCCATACATGTATTGCCGTCTGCCAGTGTTCCGTTTAAGGGGGGTTCCGCTCTAACTTTTGAGTTCTGTTTTTTTTTTTGCTTGGCGCTTTTGAGGTATCTACCAACCCTGTCTTTACTTCGGATTGGCTGTCTGGTGTTACATAGAAGCGATTATGTTTACTCTGAAAGAGTACAATTTATTTTCTCTTAATATTATGATGGCTCCTTTTTGTTTGTTTGTTTTTTTCAGTACAATTAATGAACACTGATGCCAATGCCTTCGTTATTGACAAATCACAAGGCCTAAATAATTCTCGTGTTTTGAAACGTTTTTTTTTAATCATTTACCAAAATTGCAGAAATTTTATCAGACTTTGATTAGTAGATAATTTGTCTCTGAACTTTCTGGTATGTTTTTATTTTGATTTTTTTGGTAGATGCCTTAAAGTGACAAGCCCGTATGGTTAACCTAAAATGAATCGAACGAATTTGGAAGGGGGGAAGGTTGGGCAGGGGTCCCCCGTGTAAGTCGTATCTGTGTCCGCCGTCATTCATTCCTCCATAATCGGGAGACGTAAAAAGAAAAAACCCATTCCAATTTTTTTCTTCTCTCGCAGCGAAAGATAAAATTCTCTACTTCTCGCTATTCTCATCCCCGGCTTTATTTCTGATTTCAGGTACTCTTGCTGAGGTAGGTTGACGACTGCGTGTCAAAGAAGATGAATCTCTAGAGAATAATTAAGAGTGTTAAACAAACAAAAAAAAAGGCTAATGTTCTCCAACGACGCACCAGCATATCTCCAGCACTTACAAGTTTATTAGCATTTGCTTAACATTTTTGGAGATCTTGGACGACGTTGTGGTTGTGGGCATGTGGAGGAACGATATCAAAATTATTATTTAAATATTGCGCTCCCAAATTTAGTTCAATTGATGTCTACCCCAAGAAACAAATTTTAATTTGAAGAAAAGGTAAATGGCTAATTTAATAATTTTTAAATTTGCTTAGTCGAAGAAAAATATCTCAGCAACAATTTTTATTAAGAAAAAATTATGTTAAAAAATAAAGACCACGATAATAGATCAAAATTATAATATACCAAACAAGGTTATTGTACACTATTCGTAGAGATGACAAAGTGCGCAGTTGTTTCTTTGTTGGTCTCAAGATGTTACCTTTTAAACGGTAGATTCATCCCAGACTCACGAAGAAACTTCATCGCTATCTCTGCGGATAGGATTCTTGCACCCTTAAAAACTACATTTGAACCAGGGTCGAAAGTTTCTTACCAAGCTATTTCCACAAATGCTCACAACCACAGTCTCCAACGCTACCACGTGAAGGACGGACCCCCAACCCCGGAGAGACGCCTGCCGCACGGAAGAAGATTCTCAAGACCGCCAAGCTTTCTTTTTTTCTTTTCTTTTTAACTCAATTGGTTTCTCAATAGCGGTGGTGTGCCCGTGTGTGGCTGATCTTTAATCCCAGCCGCACTTCAGGCCTCCTCCTCCTCCCCCCGCTCCGGATCCCAAAGTCGGACGAACGAACGCAAAAGGGATATATATACACGATGTATAACGCTCGTGGTCAGCAAGCAGCCCGTGGGAAGATTTTAAAAAGGACACAGCCGGCTATTTCCGACTGGTGTTTTTAGACTTCCAAGTTTGCCCTGCCGTGTGTCCACGAAACTTCTAATCGATTTTTTTTTTGTTGCCTTATTCTTCGTCCGCTTTTATTTTTTTGGAACGGCTACGGGCAATGAACAATTTTCCAAATTAAGCATTCTTTTTCAACACGAGGTTTAATTCAGATATTATGCACCTGAAATTGCCGAAAGTCCTCTTTTAATTTCATGACGAAGCAGTCACTAGGTTAGGCCAACCGAGGACCTGAGAGAATGCGGATCTCAAAAATTTAGCTATGGAAATTTACGTACCGCTTCCGGAGGATCGCCAGCAAATTTGCCGATAGGTTTATTAACTAGCCTCTGTTTCAGCTCTTGGCTGTGACGAACCAGATTTTATGATTTCGCCCTCCCTACACCACTCCGATCCGGACCACCGTTCGATTGGGGCTTTAGACACGAATACTTTTGTTTTTATTTTTCTCCTCAACAACCTCCTGATCCGCCATTTTCTGTATGCATCATTTCTAATTTTTGGTTCAGTCGAGTTCGTCACTTATCTTTTTAAAGACATTGGCCCGCATGATTTCGTTCTAGTTACGATATGATACAGGCTCCACCACCACTTCCCCCACCCAGTTTCCACTTCCCCTACCTACCTCTCTCATTTGTCTTCGTTTCGGCGACAAACCCTAGTCCCCGAAAGCCCTTGCTAACATGGGTACCCTCTTTTCAGGTGTGTGCACGTTAGAGGGGAAGATTTATTGTATTGGCGGCGTTTCGAACGGCCGCGTTGGAACCAAGCGGTGTGACGTGTTCGATCCTCGCGTAGGAGCATGGATCGAGATGGCCCCGCTGCTTACAGGTTAGTACGACCAATCTTATTGTATTGCTTACTTTAAAACATGTAATTTTATGAGCCAAACTTGACCATGGGTTATGATAGTGTACCCACATTGCCAATTACCTGTGCAGTGTGACTTGTAGCTAAACAGTTGTTTTTTTCCCACCAGGACGATCTCAGGCTGGCGTCTGCGCGTTCAATGGCGCCGTCTACGCTGTCGGTGGCTGCGATCAGTGGAACTGTCTGAGCAGTGTGGAGAAGTACGATGCCGCGTCCAATACGTGGAACTTCATCGCGCCGCTGAGCACGGCTAGGAGAGGTTGCGGTGCCGCCGTTCGTGATGGTGAGCACTTATGTCGTGACTAAGAGGTTTTTAAGGCGCAATAGGGAAACGTGGCTTTGTAACGGTTCCTTTGCTTTAATGGCTGCGTTTCTTTTTTTGAACAACTATGCTGGAAAAGTCGTTCCTTTTTTGAATGGCTATGACCAAGTTAGATTTCCCTTAATATCGATGGCGATAAAGTTTTTCACAAAATTTTACTAAATTTCAATTTAGTATTGCTGAAATACTGACGATAAAAAAATGAAAAAAAGGAATGATAAGGATTAAGCTACTTTTGAAACGGATCGAATAATTGTTACTCACGTACGGATTGAATAATTGGAACTACTTTTTTTTTGTTAGTAACTTAACTTGCTCAAGTCTGTTTTTTTTTGCTAACGGTTCCTCTTCCATTTCGCAGGTAAAATCTACGCGGTCGGAGGCAGTGACGGTTCCCGCTCGCTGTGCGGCGTGGAAGTATACACCCCGGAGGCCGGCACCTGGTCCGCCGGCCCCAACCTGACCAGCTGTCGGGCCAACGTGGGCGTGGCCGTGGTCGACAGCAAGCTGTACGCCGTGGGCGGGTTCACCGGCAAGACCTTTCTGAACACTATCGAGAACCTCGACCCCCTCACCAACGAGTGGACGACCTTCACGCTGCACAATCCTCAGGATGCGGTCGAATTGGTCGCGCAGAAGCTGGAGCTGATCACCCACAATGGCCTCGGACTGGTGACGACGACGACGACGACGCCGAAGGAACAGCAGCAGAATGGGCACCAGGAGCCCGCCGAGCTGAACGGCCACTGTCTGTCCGAGCGGAATGGGCATGACCTGATGGTCGAGCAGAAGAATGGCCACAATCTTATCGAGGAAAACGGCCAAGAGGCCATCGAGGTGTTTGAGCACAATGGCCGGGCGTGAGGGTTTTTTTGTTTTTTTGTTGGCCGAGGCTGGCACCTGGCTTGTGATATAACAGATTTACTCACATTCATTCCGTTACTTTTATTTTTTTCTTGCGAAAACACACGACACAACAAAAAATAAATTCGCCGAAATGGGGTGCTGGCTTTCCAGCGCCCTTTTTTAGTTTCGGTTTTTTTGCACGCGTGAGTGATATACTGTACGTTGGGTAACGCTGCCGGGATTTCTCGCGCTATTCAAGATTTTCTTCATTTTTATTATCATTTTTGGCTTTCGTTGTGTTGTGGCCGTCTTAGAGATACACACTAGACTAGGGCTATATATTTCTTCTCAATCATGTCCATTTGCTGCATCGATTTACTGTTATAATTTTAACTCCAGTTCAATTGTGGTTGGGTTAGATATGAATGGTGAAGAGATGCGGGGGAAACTCCCGCTTTTGAGGGTGGGTGGGTTGGTCGGATGGAATAGGGGTATCAGGGAATGTTTGGATTGAGGAATGATTGATTTTTATGTCATTGGCTACTGGTATTTAGGGGTTCTCGATCAGTTTTTTTTTGTTTCCTTGGCAGAGACTAAATTAGTAATGCTTTTGAATTGCATGACGTAAAACATTTGAATGAGTCAAGATTTTTTTTTTTAAGAAATCAATTCAATTGCTGGCTGGGGGGTGGTTTAACCGTCCAAATTTATTGCCAAATTCATCTTAAAAAAAAATATCATTTTAAAAATGTTTGAAAAATTTTGGTCGCGACAGGACTGGAAATAAAAAAACCTAATGCGGTCAAACTATTGTGATTGCAATCAAATTCATAAATTTGTGATACCTGATAGGTTGAGAAGTCAATTTTACATGAAGGGGAAAACTGTCCGTTCCTAAATTACTACTGTACATTCTGGGTATTTGTGAAGCATTTTTGCATGACATGTTGGGGGGTGGGGGTCCTATTTACGGCGTGTTGCTGCCACGTCAATTTTATCGAATGTACGATGATTCCAAGTGTCATGTAGGGTATACAGTCGCACCTCTCCGAATTAGTAATCGCCACGTCTCTTATTCCACACATGTAGCTAACGCCCGAAAAAGAATTATCGTTTGTCACTCAATTTGTTGGTGCGCGTAGGCTCACTCTGGAGTCCCCTGCTCGTTTAGACGATCTCCCTGGTGTGTGTGCGCTGGCGATAATATATCCCTTGGCGTGATCCCAATGCGCGGATAGCCATTGCGGAGCCACTTTCTTAAGTTCAAATTCAAATTCCACGTTGGTTGCGCAGTTTTTCACCGACAACTGATCAGTTTTGTTCGGTGGGGAACCTCCGAACGTTTATTTGAAGGGGTGGGACCACGGCCGTAACTTTTTGATACATTTTTAAGAACACGTAACTATCCATCACCACAGCATTATTGATGTAGAACAGTCGTTTGACAAAAAATAAAGTTTAAACAGATTAGGGGCGGGCTGATTCTGGAGCTATGAAAGTCTCTTATTGTGACGTTGAATGTTCACGAAAAATCGTGTGGTGAAAACTCGCGAACTGAAGGGCCTGGCATTGTTATTTTTCCTCCCTGCTTGGTACCTCTACTGTACTATCCTTGCCCTCACGAAATTTGCAGAAATGAGTAACGTTTCATTTTTAAATGTAAATTTAGTGGTGCATGTATTGAATATTCCCCCCGCCCCCTGAAAATCAAGTAATGTAACTTGGCTGTGTATATTACCGTGTTCAAAGTGCCATGTACGTGGATATTTTATTGAAAATAAAATTTCTGAAAGATTTATTGGCGCGATATAACTGCGTCACATCACCTGCTGGTTTTAACAATAACCATATACTCATGATGGTAACTGCTGTAGCGCTATAAACTATTTATAAAGTAGAACTGAATCTACTATTTAATATTACAGTAGGCGTTTCGAAACTGCATGAATCAGTTTTTAAATATCACTAAATTTGGCATGTTTAACTAACAGGTCAGATACTCATTCAGGAGCTTCCTTTCTCGGCTATTGCAAATTTAACAAATAAGGTGCAATGAATAAACTGAATCCATATTTAAAAAAAAAAAAAAGTTTTTATTTCACATCTTGTGAACAACTTTTATAATCATCAAACTAGACACACCAAAATTACTGGTTTATTGTTTAGTCGTCATCTGAAAAGTGCTCGGTTCGATGAATGGTTTGTCATTGTAAGTTTATAACAAGATTCCGTCTTCACTCATGTGAGTCGACAAAAATTCTTCTACTGAGTCAGTGTTCCACTTGTCGATAGCCAGCTCTTCCTGCAAAGAAAAATTCATAAATTATTATGAAGTATTTATAAAAATTGTGTTATAAAAACCTAGCAAAATAAAAATCATTCTTTATTTACCTGCACGTCTCCATCCTCATCCAACAACTTGATGATTGGTTCTGCTCCTCGAACGTACTTGACGGTGAGACCCGGAAATTGTTTGGGTCTCTGGCTCTTTACGAAGGCTGCAGTGAAAACGAAACCATGGTTAACGCACGAAACATTACTTTAAAAAAAACAATAGCATAACTGATCATCGATAGAAAAACTTGCCTTCGACTTGTGGGTAATGTCCTAATTTTCACCCGCACACCTCCAGGGTGGCCTTCGGGTATTTCTGAAACAAAACGAGGCGAAAAGAGAATTAATTTCTACTTCGGATTTTACTGTAGTACGAGGAACGATATTTGGCAACACTGCAGCTTTGGAAAGGTAAGTTGTGTTTTTTGAGCACTTGAAATACAAAACTGGGATATTCCAACAGAATCGTGGCGAATTAAAAATAACATTACATATTCAAATTGTTACTGGTTAACTGGACAAAGTTATAAAATGAACACCACGGCTCATTTTTGTTGAAACCTCAGTGGTATACCTTGATGTTCTTGTCGACTGCATGGCAACACGACGTACAATGCTCGTGCAAGATGCTAAGACCGAATCCTTGTAACTGGTCGCATGATGTGCACATGAGATTGGCTCTGTTGAATCCGAATTCCCAACAATCTTCGGTGCTCCAATCAGTTTTCGCCCAAACGGCAATCCCCTGTGAGAAGAGAGTACATTGATCTTGTGATACGTAGTACTGTACTCTGTACAATTCCACTTGTATTTTACGCAGTTTTATGACTTGTACATGGAAAGTATTTTTTACAAGAGGTTCTTCGTTTAGTCGTAGTATGAATAATGTTGCACACAACAAACGAGAGAATTGCCGCTTGCGGCTATTATATTTCGATAACTATTCAGTGATTGTGCTTCTTAAAAAATGGGGACTATTATTATTGGCCAGTGTATTTCCAAATTTGTATAAATTTTCAAACACAAAAAGATAGGGCATTTCCGTATTTTAATTTTTTTTTAATCTTTTTGTTGGCTACGTGCAACATGCACTTCAAAATAAATTACCCATCCGTTTAAGTTTTGAATACGATATAAACAATAGACTGCTGGCCCTATTGTGATAGATACATGACATGGACAAAAAGAGGGGTTGGGGTGCTTAGGGCAATTCAGTTGAAAGCCGAGTATTGTTAGGTCAATTTCATCCTACTTTATGACTCGCTTAACGAAATACATAGGTTCAGTTCTTGTCGTTTTGATTCCCTTAATTTGGCTTCAAAATAGATCTCATAAATAATTGTTATATTTACCAAAGTAATGAGGATGCCAGCGAAGGCCGCCACGTTCCTCGGGCTGGCCATCTTTGATCTGTCCAGTTTCCGCCGCCCGAACGTGACCGAAGTTCCCGGTTAACAACAAGCCGTTTAATTATTTGATCCAGATTGACAAATGGTCTCGTTTATACATTGGACCGCTGCTCGGCTTGCCAGTAACGGCACGCTCCACTCAATAGGTATTCCGGCTCAACCTCAATTCGGATGTGAAGTTATTGTGTGAATGAAGTAAAACGCCAATGGGTGAGGGGCACGCCAACTGGATATGTTTGGCATCAAAAAATAAGATTGTAGACCAAACATTTGTGTTTCTGTTTTTTCGAAGAAACAGTGAAATATCATTGTAAGTGTAGTTTTAAAAATAGTAAATTACAAAAACTGTCCCACAAAATGAAATGTATAACTGATACGCAATTTCATGAACAATATCGCATTATAACTAGTTTCTGGACATGCATAACACACAAATTTTATTTTATTTCGTATACGCAATAAGTCAAATAATAATATATCTTGAACACGAACAATATCGAAGACTACAAACATGAGCAACTCTTGCGTGCGCATGAGATAGGAATGTATTTGAGATGGCGTGCGTTAGTATCTGGATGCAACGTTTGCCGACCTCAAATTGCTCAGATTTTGAACTCTCTATTGATTGGTGAACGCCCGCCATCTCAATGAGCTTCATGAAAACATGACCACTTTTAAAAGCACACACGTTTGCCACATGATTTGCCGTTACCCCTGACGTCTGTAGTGGATTTGCCGCTTGCCCGCTTTATGGTTTCACCTCATCGCCACTAGATGGCGATAAGAAACTTAGGGCCTCAGTGGTCTCCGCCTAGAGAGACCATATATTCTGCTGCGTTGATCTCAATCGAGTGAGAAAAGCGTTTAAACGTTCATCCGAATATCGCCGAACCTTGCCCAGAATGGATTTAGAATGAATAAACGCACCCGGTGTCGATGACAGTCAAATCGTAAAAGTGTAAAGTGGTTGTGACGTCACAACAATGGGCGATCGTCAAAAGATCCATCGTTTTGTCAGCGGGCATCAGTCAAGCAGCGCGCAGCTGTAGGAAAAATGGAATTATTCAGGAAACCAATGTAATTAGCACAAAATGGAAGTGCGCGGAAGGTGAAAACAGTAAGGACGACGCGTGGAACACCCAAGTTCGATGATTCTGCGCTGATTCAACCGAGTTTGACCGGGATACGAATGAACGAATACCGTGAGGCATGCATAGATAGGCCTCCCTTGCTGTGTTGATGCGAGGAAGCTGTGAGAAGGGGATGATGATGAGGTGATCGACTGAAGGGGGGAGAGAAAAAGAGCCACAAGAGACAATACCGGGAGCATTGGACAAGACGTCCCAGTAGTACAATTTACTGGCGTTTTTGGACTATTTTTTATATTGGTCGGTTTGCGCGTCAAGGTTTTGATGCGACCTCCTGTCTATAATTAACCTCCGAAATGGAACCACGGTAACATCATTTTAGGATGCCAAACGCTAAGGAATTGCAATCCTGCCATTTAAATTGCCGTGTAGCCCACCGTAATTGGGAAAGTGATAACAGTTCACCAAGTGTATTGCGCCGAAGGAGCCAACTCCTTTGTGGTCTATAAAACTGCATGAAATAATAAAGGAATGCCATGGAATAATTCGTTGGGCTGGAACAAATAGAGGCGAGAAAGGGTTTTTAAAAAATGATGGTTTCGTGGATGGCCACCACCGATGGACAACAATGTGCCAAAATGCAAACCATTCTGCCTCAGTCCAACCCCTCGTGTTTCGGATTTCAACTCGCCGTAACGAGATATCGGATTATCGGCGAACAAACCCCTGTTTTAATACGAGCGCACCACCAACGATGACGACAATAGGGTGGTCATTGTCGCTACCAGCTACCGGCGGTTCGAATCCCGGATCGGATTGCCATTCGACATCGGATTACGTGTTCTGATGTTTCGCAGAATCTAACCCATCTCCGAGCAATATGCGCCTGTGGAGTGATTAAGCGTCGCTGTTGGGAACATTTCCCACCTCGGGACACACTCGCGATGGATTCAGTTCCGGTTCCGACTGTCGGCGGAGGTCAGGGGAGACGTACGGCTGGACGGTGGCTGCTGCTGGCGATGGCGGTGGTCTACCTGTCCGGCTGGTGTCCTGCAGCGCCGGGTGGCGTGGCCGGAAGTACTGTCACCGCGCCGCCACCGCTGCCGGCGCCCAGGACGTGCGACGGGAGACGGGAGATCCTGACCGACTCGTGGGGCGTGGTGACCGACGGCGAGGGGAATTACCTGGAGAGTTCGACCTGCGAGTGGCTCATTCGTGGTAAGTTTTTTTTTGGTGGTTTGGTGGCTAAATATTTTGTTCACAGTTGTTTGACCAGCTTGTTTTTTTTTTGTAATTTTAAATATGTGTTTTTCGATTGTATTGTAAGGACTATTTTGCGGTCATATTGTTGCCTTTGGGTACTGTACAGTAGATCTAGTAGCATCCTCGTGTAGTGTTATTGTCTGCCAATGGGTCAGTACATGTACCGTAGAGGTACGGTACAGTGTATATCCTTGGTCGCTCTCACGTTGATTGTGAGTCAATGGTTTCATTTCAGACGTAAAATTTTAGGAATGTATTGTTTTGAAATTTAAAAAATTACGAGTACGTCGAATTTCTAGAAATGCTGAAAATGACGTTGGCCATGGGCCCATTCTCTCGTAGTATTTTTTTATTATTTTTAAATCATGTTTGACCAGGACGTAAACAAATATCGAACGTTTGAATCGGTTACTGTTGAACCAACGTCAGCGTGTACTTTAATGACTATTTGGCTCACAGTGGGGCACTGCCTATTTGATTTTATTATAATTTTAATTTCATGATGCCGTCTTTGTTGGTTGTAAACGAATAGAGAAATGGGTTCGGTACATCATGCATGCGTCATGAAAATTTGGAGTCTGCGTCAAAAAAAAGAACCCATTGTTTACCTTGGTGGTTTGGTACCGGTACATGCATTTACAATGTGTACCCACAAGCAGCCCCTGAGAGGCCCATGGCTAGTGTAAAAAAAATACAACTGAGGACGAAAATGGGAATGTCCTATGTTGCCTGGCTGTGTATCTGAGGCTCTGTCTAAGGTGGTTCCGTTGCCGACACACTGGGTAGAAGTAGGAACAGAAGTAATTAAGAGTCAAACTTGCAGGTTAGGTCATTAACCATGTGACCCGCTATTCCAAAGAAGGAAGATCAAGCTATTCCTAGTACGTTAGTGCAGGGCAATTGTACCATCATTTCCACTCTCCCTTCAGAATGCAAACTATTAATCTAATCAAAGTAGTGCAGAAGCACGGCGAAGTCGACCGTAGTTAAAAAAAATATATATTTGATCTCGCGATTTGTTCGACTAAAACACAGTAATCGTTCATCGTAAACTAGTTCGTTAATTACATCTCCCTAACGAAGGAATTGTGGTGATTCCAGAAAACGTTACGAGGACCAGTAAGTTAAGATAAAATTATATTTTAGTTGCTTTAAATTTGCATGAACGATGACGATGGATAGGTTTTATAGTCAACCAACTCGCAAAATCAATTGAATCATTTTTTTTTTCATACAACAATACCGCGCGACCGTGAGACACGAGGGTGCAGTAATCCTGTAGTGCACTAGGCACTACGGTTATTTAAAAAAAAATAAAATAAATAAAAATATCGTCCGGGGTGTGTGTCGTATCGTGTTTGCGATATGCGGTATGGCCCCCGGTAGCCGGGCCTGTAATTATAAACATGCAGGCTTGGCAGCCCGATTCAATTACATGTGCGCGCTGTGTACGTACGGGCATGATCAGGCGAAATACTCGGCCGTAATTGTTATGGGAGCGCGAATAGTTTTGCATGCGAATAATTATAATTAATTGCCATTTATATAGAGGCGAATGAGGCGGTCTCTATCGTACATGCATGTATGCGGGCGGCGGTCGCTGGTACAAGTAATAATAATTAGAATGCGCGTGCGCCGTGCGGCGTCATCAAATGTTGCGTCGTGTATCCCTGGCCTATCGCCCACTGTCCCCGTCCGAAGGTGGCGTTTTCTGTTTTGATCGGGTTCGATTCGGAATCTTATGTTCTCGCATGAGTTCGTTTATTGTCGAGTCAGCACTTTTTTCTTATTTTCACTTTTTTTTATCTAATTCGATACGAACGTTGTTTGTTTCAACTTTGAGATCATTTTTTAACCGACTTTCACACGTCCTAAAGAGCTGGGATTTTGTGAGCAGCTCAGTCTCATGAAACGTTTTATTCTATCAAGTTTGGACGAGGATCCGTCAAAATTCCAAAATTCCGTCACTGGATACTTCCTTCAAAACAATTGTTAAATTTCAAGAATTTTGCAGTGGTGGAATGGTTATGGATGGTATCGGTTATTGGATTTAGATATCCTGAGATCGAATCCAGTAGGTACTAATTTTTTTTTGTCAGTTTTTGTGGCAGCATTTAGAAAATAAAATTTATGCTCATGTCTATGCATAATTAAAATGTTATTGCTACTTGTTTTTTAAAATGGAAATCTCCAAATCGTTCGTGTTGACGTTAAACACAAACTTTGCCGTCTTGACGGTTTTCTTTCCAACGACTGGATTTTTGTCACGAAAAATGATTTTGTTTTAAATCGACTTTTATCACTATGGAATTTTTATTTTTGTTGGGGAAATTCCCCTCAATGTAGCGAATATCCCTGCAGGAAATTCTGTACCCTTCGGTTTACCCCATTTAGCTTTAACCCCATTATTTGTGCGGCCTCCGTGGCTCAGTGGCTATGGTCATAGACTACTAAGCGGATGGTCCCTGGTTCGATTCCCGGCGCAGGCTTTCGTTTATTCGATTCTG
>JAUJYS010002317.1:0-15056 GCA_033995665.1 Melogona broelemanni
CTCCAAAGAGACACGAGGGTGCAGTATTCCTGTAGTGCACTAGGCGCTACGGTGAATTAAAAAATAAATAAAATAAATAAAAATAAAATGATTGATCATTTTTCTCTACACCTTCAAATTGTCACTGATCGCGCCATTTTTTTTTAATGAAAGAAAGAATTAATTCATAAAGATCAAATGACTGCTTTGAAAATGTTTACAAAATCGGCTGAAGTTCACTTTACGGACATGAGCGACCAGAAAATACGGTCTACCGTTCCTCGCTAGCTGAGTGGAACGCGCGGATTTTCGAAATTCTAATTTTTTACAACATGGGCGACAACAGGCGAGACTGACTTGCCTAAAAAAAAATATAACATAAAGTGACAAATCACGTGAGTGCGGCTGCGCGCGTTCCGCTCCTTTCCGCTCCGCTAGCGAGGAGCGGTAGACCGTATTTTCTGGTCGCTCATGTCCTTAAAGTGAACTTCTGCCACAAAATATTTATTTGTGAAAATGTGCTGCCTTTTTACATCCAATTAAAATAGTTACCATCATCATGAAACAACCCTCTGTATAAAAGCGCTTTAGTACTAGTACCATACTGTGAGTTTTTATAGTTTTTTTTTAGTTGTCGGGTCTAACAAAATGGTGTGGTTACAAGACATTGGCGCCCTCCAGGGAAATTATTTCATCAATATACTATCGTGTTCATTGTGCCAAGTGAATTGCGACAACGCCATTCTATACCTTTAAATGCCATTAGTAAAGTACGTACTTAACCTTATTTTTTCTCTTTTCTATTTCTCTCAAATTTAGATTCGTGGCCGAGTTTAGTCGCGAACCAAGCAATGGCGTCTACCTGCTGCTGGACTTTCTCAAAACCACTCAGCTAGGTGGTCTGCCGGAGAAAAAGGAGGAGAACAATAACAATCAAAATGGAACCATCAAGAATGGTGCCCAACTAACCAAGAAAAATCTGGTAAGCAAATACGCATACTTTATTTCGCTATTTGCAGAAGAACTGGAATGGAGAAAAAAAAACTCTAAACAATTATTGGAACTCGCGTCCAATAATGTCGGTCATTCGACCAGAAGGACAGGACACGATTATGGGCATGGCAATAAAATAGAAATTCGGTATACCTACCGGCCGAGAGCGTAATTCATTTTTTTAAAATAATTTCTGTTGTTTATGGCATAGCGACCACCATTATGTTTTTTTTTAAATACGACATTCATAGCGTGCACCACTGCCATATACAACTGCAAATACAACAGCAACTACAACAGCAATAATTTAATCGGCTTAACAAGACGTGTTGGTTTCTTTTATTTACCAGTAATTCAATCTTTTTTCGCTCTATCGTCCATGCCCTAATCCAAGAAATTGTATTAAAAAAAAAAATATTTAATCGTGTAGTTTGCAATAATAAGATTAAATTATTCCAGGAAATTGTTATTTTTTTTAGGATAAAAAGGTCAACAATTTATTAAACATTCGCGCATTAAAGAAGCACTTAGACCATTAAGAAATAAAAGTGCGAAAGCACACCGAGTTAAATGTAGAAAAAGTAACAAATAAACTTTGATTTATTTTAAATGCCCGCTAGTAAGACAATTATATTCACCAGTTACTTAAAACTAAAACTTCCAAAATGAATTGCCGTACTATCGGGCTTTTTAAAATAAATGCTTTCATTTGCTTTTATTTACTGCATTTATTTGAACTGCCTGGTACATACAAATGCAGTTATATTCAAAAGTTACATAGCCGTAGTCATGAGATTATTTTGTATGTAAAGGCGCAACTAGTGCTGTACTGTATGTGCCAATCTAAAATAATTGTCGTACGAATGTATTATTAAATTCAGCCTTATTATAATACACCTTTTTATCTTTGCAGGCGGACGAATACGAATGCCTATTAAGTTTAAAGCACGCCACACGGTATCAGGTAAGGGAATACGCCTTTCGATGCAAATAATAAATGAGTGTATACTGTATATGCGCATTAATTAATTTTAGGACAACATCGAGACGAAAGATAACGGATACTGTTACATTTTCAACCTACCCGATCGCCAACGAATTCAGAGCGCGGTCGAAGAGGCGGTATAATTTGGTGTATATCAAAGTTTATTATTTTAACGTGTAGCCAAAATTCGGTTAATTGTTTTCGGAAAGGCGATACATTTACTTTCTTGTGACCAGAGTGCATATTAAGTTTGAGAGGAGCACAATAATGCAATTCGTCTCAATTTTATATTAAATAGTTTTTCATTCTATGAATTTTCTGGGCGTTTCGCTCGAATAAATTTCATTTTTCCTATAATAAAAGTTTAAACGCGATTCTCGAGCAATTTGATTTGAAATTATATCGAGTAGCACAAGTGTGATTCCAATGGAATGTCTAGCATGCAATTAAAACTATTTTAGTGAGAATTTGATTTCGTATTACAAACAGAAAAACATTTATCATAGAGAGAAATTATGGCAATTACTAATGTGATACGATACAAAATAAGAACTACGCACTAATCTAATAATAATGATAAATGTTTTCTATTTTTTTTTTCAATATTTAAATCCTCAATTAGAATTACGGTTCCTACAATCGTTTTATAATATTAAGATTATTTTTTTGCTTTTTTTGGAGATCATCACTTTCATATTTACTCAGATATCAGAGCCCAGGAACCATAATAGCATTTTTCGAAATTGGCCGATTACGGGTCTGAGGAAGAGATGTATTAGTGGCTAGAAACGCGACCCCCAACTCCGTATAGGCGGATCTCGAAATTCGCGGACACCACACGCACAAGATGGGTTACACCCGGTACGAGCGCGCGCGTTCTGCACGGTGATTTATTGCCGACAGTTACGGTTCATAAACGACGTAATAGATTGAGAAAGGGAGATTTACCTAAACTCGCGTTTAGCCAGCACAGACGGGCCGGCATAGGTGGGCCACATTGATCATTGTACGTGCTCGTGCCGTGTACACACACAATCTAGCTTACGATATAGTTGCCCCCTCGTAATTGTTCAGAGTGTAACAGTACATGCGGGACCCGCTCTACTCGCTATTACGAAGTTGTCGAGTCATCGCCAATGTTGACTCCACAAATTGGAATAGTACAATTTCCGGTTGAGACGGAGATTTCGTCTTCCTGAGGCTACCGTCTCCTATAACGAGACGATATTCTTAAATTGTTTATTCATTTTGAATTTCAATGCGTTTTTTTTTAAACTGTACACTTTGCTTGATGGTTCAACTCCGTATATTAGAACCTCTCTGTTATATTAATTTATATATATTTAATCGATTAATATTAGCAGAATCGAATTCACAATCATATTGTCATCACAATCATTAATAAACAGGCAACCCATCCTTTAGTTATATTATATCCAGTGGTTCGCATAATGAAATGTTGTTGCCTAATGAATAACAGTGAATCTTACAATAGCAGCTTTTGATCAAAGATTGGATTATTTGCGAAATGGAATTAATAAGACTTGAATCACGTTCTATAATGTAACATAATCACAGCTATAAGTAATTTATTAAGCTATACGTAAAATACAGCTGTTCCAATAATAGTTTGGTTTAAAAAAAAATTATAATCTCAACAACACTATGTTTCGCATCAATTGATCTTGAATTGTTAATTTCTGAGCCTCTTAAGTTCTAAAATAAAAGTTGTACAATTAGGAATGTGCCCCTCATATATCGCCGCAGCAACGCGAGGGGTACAATAACCTCCTGTAGTGTTATTCACTACAGTGATCCGGAACAAAAAAAAAAATCTACCTCGCATGACTATAAGCAACGTTTTAAGTTCAGTACGTGAAGTGGACAAAGTAAGTCGACTCTAGTTCTGCACTTTTTTTCCAACAGTTTGTAGTTTTCCGGAAGCTATCTTTCGCTAGGCTCGCGATTTTAATGTTCGTGCCTATGCAGTCAGTCTCAGGAGGATACACGTTTTTTTTTTTTTCATTTAATCCCCGAGCACCACCACCATCATCACCGACTTACGTCCTTCACCTCCAAGTATGCCGACGGCAAAGCCAACATGGCAAATACGCACTTTCGCTGATTGCAATATCACTTCCCTATCAGAGATCAGGTTCCCATAGCAATTTACCGTTACGACAAAGCGTTAATTACTGGTGCTAATAGGTTTCCTTGTGCAACAGATGTATCAAGTATTAGGTTCCCCAAAAATGAATTACCAATTGTAACACATTTTTGTGACAAATTGATAAAATTAATGTCGATTCACTTGATTTTTTTAACATGCAGATATCGAAAAAGAGCTAATGAAACTATTTATCAAAAGAAATTTGATGAAGCTAGAAAATTGTAAAGAAGACAGTACAGAATAGTTATTTTCTAATGCTGTGATTGGATCGTTTTCACGTTAAAAATACACAATTGCAACTATATTTAAATACAAACTATCAAAGTTCTTGCAGATCAAAAGAGCATTTGCCGATTAAAACAAATTATATGGTATAATGTTTTTTTTCATGTCATCGTGTTCACAAGTATTTCTTAATATGGTTTTGATGACTCTAGATTTACATAGCGAAACCTTGTCTCATTGCCCATGACAGAAATCCCTATTTTATTCATTGTCAAGGGCGGAAGTACATCTTCCAAAAATATTCTGGCCCGTTGTAGTATCTGAAGAGAAAACGAACGGTCTCGTAACTTCCCGAGTCGATAGGAATCTATCTCAACCGACAGACATGACCGGCTTCGGCACTTTCAATAGAGAAACACAATTTTCCACTTCCCCTTTTTTCCCTAACCTTAATCGCTAAAAATCGCGTTTTGCTCATTCTTTCGCCGCCCCCACACATCGGCAACGGCATTTCTCGGCGTTGCGTAGCTGCCGGTGATGGCAGCAGATGAAACCCCTTTTTCTTTGGCCGACCGTTTGGCGTGAGTCAGGCCGAGGCGCGCGCGCCGCTCAAGTCATCGGCGCCTCCCAACAATCGTCTTTCTCCATTTACATACCAAACAGTCTGCATCACCGTGACCAATACGCCAGCCAGGTTCACCGTCCCATCAACCCCAGTCGGTCATCTCCGCAAAATTAGCTTCCTCCTCCCCCATTCCTCCCGATCCCTTCGCTACCACCGTTCCTCCTCGATGAGGCCACCGTGGCTCTTCAAGACTTCTGTCGATTAGCTAATGCCCGTTTTTACATTAGTGCCTATGAGAAGCATTCCAAAAAGGAACAGGGAAAATATTTATTCGCTATGTAGCAAAATATATACATTTCTTCCTTTAGCTGGATAATTTTTCCTATAAATTAGGACATGAGTCACGGAACAAAAAGTTGACGTATTTTCGAATTTTAACTTTGAAATAATGTGAATTTTGGTAATTGTCTATTTTTATTTTGGTTTAAAGCATGCAATTAAAATATATAGCTCAATTAAAAAAATTCTCCTACGTATAACTGGTACAAATTTCAATGGGTTTGAATTACCAAAAATAATTACAAAGAATAATTTACAATCTCTGTTTTTATTTCAAATGCCTTATAGTTGGTTAAAATTTCAACTCTTTCAAATATTTTCGCATATTCTCGTACGCGTGACCAACGTATTTCAATTAGTCAATTTCGGTCGGTTCTCCACAAATCTGGTGGTTTAATGAAATAACCGCTGTTCATGCCAAAATATACAACAATGCCGAAAGAGGTTTTTCCGATGCACGTTTTCTTCAAGTAATTGCGAACATAACTTTAGCTTATAAAAGCAGCAGCAAGGCCATGTTACGAAACATTTAACTCATATTTTGAAATCGTCAAGTCGATTTTCCGGGTCACTGAAAACCGTTGTTCGCGCACAAAAGAAAAGAGGCTTTCTCGGCTCGTCTAGCCATTTCACCAAAGGCTAATCGGGCATTCAGGTAAATTTTTCATGTGTCATCTTTTCTTTTTTTTAATTTTGCGATTACTACCCTTTCATAACATAAGGTCACAACGGAAATATAACAGAGTACTTTACGTACATTTTAAATTGCAATCTTGTTTGGTATAAAATTATTTCCGTGTACGGTGACCACATAATCCTCATACGTTTAGGAATAAAAATGACAAGTAACGACATACTCGTACATGTATTTACCAACTGATTTAAATGTGTTGTTTCTTTTTGTGATAAAATTAATAATAAAACATACTTATAATACCACCCTATTAGTGCAAATATTCGTAGAAATGAAGAATAGAAATCACGATTTCGTTATTCAGTTAATGTACAGATTCATTTAATATATTTAATGTTTTCTGTATAACACAATTTCATTAGTTCAGAATGGTCTTAACTCGTTGGTCCAAAATTGGTGATTTACCTGATAGTCTACTAGGGAACCGCTTGCCGACCAAAGAACAACGAAAACATTTACATAGCGTATTTGTGAAGTATACTGTGTAGTTCCCCTTGACAACACGACGAGTATTTTGTTTTTCTTTCTTTTGAACTGGGCATAAAGTTTGACCATTTTTTTTTAGAAAAGACTAGATGCTTTTTCTGGGTATAATCATCAATTCGCTCGCCGAAACACATGTAGTTCAGTGTTCGAAACACTTCAAAATTGAAAAAAACATATTTTACGAGTAAATTCTGTGGACTTTTCAAATATATATATTTTTTTTATAAATCACTGTAGTGCCTAGTGCACTACAGAATTCCTGCACCCTCGTGTCTCTATGGAGATATGTGAGGGGCAGGGAAGGGAAGAGATGGGGAATGGCAGCTGGAATAGCCAGGCTGCAGGATCCACCAATAAGCTCTGGACTCTCTAATGTAAACTCATGAGTGACGCCAGTACCCCAGGCTAACGAATAAACGAAAGCCTGCGCCGGGAATCGAACCCGGGACACCGTCGGGTTCGTAGGATGGAAAGAGAAATGGTGAATAATCCATTAGACATTTCTTCACACCTTTAGCTGGGTGGTAGCTTGCTGCAATATACTATTATCGGCACGTAACTGTGTTCTTAATTAGTTAATAGGTCGCCACTGCGCTTTTAGCGGGGCGTTGCAAAAAACGGCACGCACCTCACAGTAGAGATCGTGGTGGGCTGTGTAATAATAGGCTCAGGAAAGCGACGCTAATCCATACAATGGATAAGGCGAAAGATCGAACAAAGCCCATTAAGCGCGCGCATATGATCCTCCCGGGACCCCTCCTAAACTGGAAGCAAAAATTTTGATTTTTTTTTTAAATAAAGTGGGAATTTGGTTTAAGAAAATTAAGATTGAACATATCACCTCTCCGCCTAAAAAATAAAAGGTCTGCGTGCTATAAAAACAATGAAGTTAAAAAATAAAACCGCACTGATGTATCAGATAGTCATGCTACCACAGCAGCGAATTTTTTGACTGACTTTGACTGACTTTGCAATGAAAAAATGAGAAATCTATGTCCGTGCAACTTGATGTTCACTTCTGAGTATGTGCATTTATATCGAGCGAGTTAAGATTAACTTCGTTAATGGAAGCAACAAGTAAAAGTTATTTTCGTTGGTTCATGCATTTTACAACTAATTCCTTGTGAACCATATTTGATAGCAACGTTCCTTTTGAAAGGTAATGAATTAAGCAGGAGTAGGACTCAGTTTGTTAACGTGCTTTCACTAATTAGAATAAATTTTAATGCATGCATCCAGAATACAGCAAATAATCCCTGCGATGTATCGTTAAAAGTTTGTTAATGTAAACCCAGAACTAAAGTGCTTCCACTAACGGACTTCCAGAGAAATGAACCGGCTTAACAACCCTATGTCTGTCAATGACCGCATGGCCCTGGGGGTCTGAGGAACATATACTCGAGTATATCAGACAGGCGGCAAAAGGCAAAATCGCCACAAAGGCGCTACCAATTTCGAAATGTAGGTTGCCCGAAAATAAATTTTACAACACGTCTCAGCTGGACGTGTGTCACACCCTTACTTTTGCGAACATTCTAAAAAAAAATGAAATCTCGACTGGTGTGAGTGCCGATTCAAAAGTCGAGCGCTCCCGATATAATGGGGCGCCGATCGACACGCCCCCTATATACTAAATCTGTAAGGCCGCAACCGTCAATCGCTGACACCTTCGAAATTCAGAGTTAATAATTGCAGCGCGTCACGGCGGACACCTTTCGAACGTCCACCATTGGCCAAAAGGGCTCTCAATCAAAATTAACATTATATCGACGAGGTTACAGATGCGGATTGGAAAGACCACGCCGCATATCCCACCTCATTCGACCTCCCCACGCACATTAGGGTTGTTCTTCGACATACATGTACATAGAAGTTTTCGAATTTGTCAACCTATTTTGTTGATTTGTTGGTTCGGTTTTTTTTTTATTTGTTCCACCCATTGTTGTTTCGTTATATTGAACAGCTATGTGTGCCCAGTGTGTTCGTAAGTTAAGTTTGGCTTGGATATCTCGTACTAAATGCTCCACAGATGGCGCAACTGTCTAATTAAAATTGTTCTTTCGATCTACAATCAAAAATCGAAATTATCGACTAATTATCGACAACGGATCAGTCGATGGTGACGGATGATGGTGGCAAATGGTGACTAAACATTTCGCATGGTTCCCTCTTTTCAACGCTATATCAAAATAATGTAAGAAATAGCTGACATTTTGCTGAAACATTCAGGTCGATAAACCTTTTTCCAATAAAAAATATAGTTTTATAAGTACGAATAGCTGGTATGTGGTGTTACGTTCAAAACAATAAACCAACTGTTAAGAAAGCTGAATTTTGTTTCTGGTTAACCAGAAGAATTATGTTAGTAAAGTGCATGTTGTTAACAAATTTAACTGATAACTATATATGTGTATCAGAAGTTGGTTTTATGCTAAGTGGCAGTTTTTGACGTTGAAATGTAAGTTGAGTTGCATTAGATTATACATATTCACGTCTAAGTTACAAACGAGTACGAGTACATGCAGTTCATGAAGATTGGCACATGGGGCAATGATCTAGACCAGCTTCAGGGAAATGGTTGATGCCAGACGACACTCTGCATTTTTGATCTATTGAAGTTCTCACTTATTTAAGGTGTGCAAGTCTTATTTCTATACACGAAAACGTCTTGCACGATAAAATTGCTCTATGTTAGAGATTAGCGAAATGACTAGCAAAAAATCTCCTTAATTTTTAGCAAATCTTAAATACCAGTTATTAAAAGTGATAATAAAAGAATTAATGATCAACATATTATTATCGCCTAAAGATCGTTCCACTTCTAACACCCATAGGTGTTCATTATTTTTTTTTTTACATATCATTGAAAAAATTGTATTTGAGGCGTAACCATTTGCGATATACAGTTTTCACCAACAACACTCAAATGAGTGAAACGGGTTTATAATCGCTTATCTGCGATCTTAATTATAGGTGTGACTTCGTGCCCGGCGGTTTGGGCAGAGCGTGCGTCCACCAAATTGCTGACAACACATGTCGCCGTCCTCTGCCAAAAAGAGTTATCTCAACTCGTTAGTTTTGAGAGACGCGCGCCAGCCAAAGCGGAATTTCGTTTTTACGTTATGAATTCCAATATTCGGCGTACCTTGTGTACTAGTAGTGTCGAACGTGGTGCCACCTGCTAGCAGAGATTCCATTTCCAATCAAATTCCATTTCCAAAGATTCCAAAGATAGAAATTCTATTTCCATCTTTGCAACCAAAATAATAATCTTAAGAACATTTCATTTATGCGATAATTAAATACTAAATTTAGCATGTGTTTACAGAGTATTTGTATATATTTTTCAATTTCTTTATTCCTACCTGCAACAAGCTGCACAAGTGCGGCCCCCGTGGTACAGTGGCTATAATCATCGACTACTAAGCGGAAGGTCCCGGGTTCGATTCCCGGCAGAAGCAGTCGTTTCGACGAGCTGCGGTACTGGTGTCACCCCTGTGCTTCCATTAGGGAGTCCAGAGCTCAGGGGTGGATCCTGCAGTCTGGCTATACCAGCTGCCAATCTCCTTCCCAGCCCTTCCCTGCCCCTCACATATCTCCATAGACACGAGGGTGCAGTAGTCCTGTGGTGCACACTAGGCGCTACGGTGACTTAAAAAAAAAAAAAAAAATGACCTTCTACGTCCACCCTACTTTAAATTTCTCTTCAGAAATATACTCGTGCATAACAATTTCCTCTCCCGAAATGGAAATTGTGGAAATCCCCATTTAACTCTAAAAAATCTAAATCTTATCGATCGGGCTTATCGCATAGTTTCTTTTTTTCTAGTTTTTAGTTTTTCTTTACGAAATTGTAAAGAAAAACAATTATTAGGAAAAGTTACCCGCGCACCAACGATAACGTTCATGCGATCGCAGCCCGACCTGGATGACATATGTACCAGTTTGTTTCATATAACTGCGTAGGGGAAACAATTAAATTGTTCACAGAATAATTATCCGAATTGAATAACTCGTCACTCTGCGTTAGCGTTTAGGGCCGAGAGTATTACCCGCGCAGAAAAGTGTTGGCGTAAATGGTGTAAGTGTACGTGACAGTTGACTGCATAAATTGCATCCCCCAGCGCGAAAATTAGGCGCACCATCAACACCCACACGAAGGGGTGTCAACAAATTTAACAAACCGTGTGACGAACGTGTTCAATTTTACACTGGTACGGCGTGTTGCGCTATACACGATACACCGCTTCCGTGGGAAGGCGATACCCGCATCAAAAACGATAATCTAATTCAGAAAGGACGAGTATGACCCCACTTTTTTTTTACGATAGAAGAAAGTCTGAAGTTCTTCCACCTCCTACGAAGGGCGCGTCGCGATTCAGTTTCACGGCTGCTTCGTGTTATGCAAATGCGACGTTTTGAAATTGTGGGCGTTAAAAATAAAGAATATTAGAGAAGGTTAAGCGCCTCCAGCTCGAAAAAAAAAAACCCGCATTCCACATAAAAATGAAGAACAAACAACCCATGTGCTTTCACTTTGCATGGTCTGCTCTAAAGTAAGAATGCAGTAAAGTATCATTACCTCTACGTGGTGACGTTTTTGACGCCAGCTTACTTGTAAGATATAAATTATGACGTCACACAACACGTCACACCTTTCACTTTTACCTATGCGCTGCTCCCTATTTTATCTGAATTTCAACTTGGTTAACTTTGTGACTTGTTGGCGGAATTTAACAAGATTATCGCCTGGAAATCTTCTCCTAAACCGGAAGTGTACAGTCAGTATTTTATTACGACTTGAAAGACGCCCCCTTGCCGTTTTTCTAAGAGGGTTCATCCTGAGTGTCCGGTACCCATGACAACATTAATCATCATTAGTTCCCCCTACAACTAATGAAAGTTTGCAGTCGTACCATTCAGAGAGAAATACCCCGTTGTGAATCTCGTATAACTTTGGGCTTTTTTAATGGATACAAAGCTGGTTGCCTTAATTATAGCGAACATTTAAAATGACCGCAGCAACTTTAAACCAGCGTTGAACGCTCGTCACGCTGAGTTTTTATTAGCCGCGTTCCACCACCGAGCTATGGCAGAGTCTGACACGGGGAAACCGCCACCGATTATTGTGACATAGTTTTTTGCCCAATGACGTGGCCCTCTCTCTTGGATTCTTCCCTTTATTTCATCATCGGGCATGCGTGTGTTTAATACATTCGAACATCCTGGTGAGACCCGAGGCATGGCTAAATTAACCTACTAGCAAAATAAATTTGATCAGTCGAGATCGATAACATAAGTGCATTTAAATCATAGTTTTCGATCATCCGCACTTCTTACTTTCTTTATCAAGCACTCTTTCATTATTTTTTCCATTTACGGCGGCCATTTTAAAATCATTCCTTCAGAACTGGCAATAATGATGATGGTGCCATGACTGAAGGGGTTTGTTGGTTGGCATGCGACGGCACAAAACACTAATTACGAGAGTCATTAATATTGCTTCAGAATAAAATTAGCATAAATGCTTTTGTAAGCCACTGGCTCAAGCTGCGACACGTACAGAATAATTAGCAAGAGCAGATGGACAGGACCTCTAGGTTATAGAGCTTACTCAATGGAGAGAGCGAAGGTTTCGCCAGTACTCTTTTACTGGCATATTCTGTTCTCTACATATTAGCTGCCGAATTACATGTACGTTGATATTTGTTAGTGGTAAGTTTTGCGATACAATGATTCGCAACAGAACCATAGATGGATAGTTAGCCGCTAAAAATATTCGACAGTTAACTTAAAATTTAAAACTGACCAAAGCGCTTTAAACATCGTGTACCCTTGTACAACGATTTTTTGTATAGTTTGCATCCTATCGGCCAAGGTTACAAAGAAATTACTATGAATCATAATAGAAAAAATACCCTAGCATACAAACAGTGTATACGAGGTCGAATTTGGGAGTGTTGGCAGTAAGAAAACGCATGAATATGTTCGCCTTCTATTGGGTATAGCCTAAATTTGTGGCGCGCACGTATTGTTCGATGCATTTCGAAAGTTGGCCAATTTAATAACTCGGTGACCCACATTTCGGTGCCGCAGAAGCTGCTCCTGAATTTTAATTAGCCAGAAGGAGCATCGTAAAGAATTTCGGCTGAATAGAGAGTATTTTCCTTCCGTCAATAACCTGATTCGAGAAGGTGCGGAGCGCCACGAGCGGTAATAATTGGTTAGCATTGAGCAACCGTTTATTGTCAATCACGAGTTCAAAATAGCGCACTGCGAAATATCCAATCACGTTCAAAGCATCCTACACCAAATGAAGAAAAAAATTGTAAAGAGTTGACTGCTTGGATTGTTAGAAAGAGTTGGAAACACCCTAACCGAAAAACCTGAATGCACTGAACAGTGATCACTCAAGACTATAGACGGCGCGAGACTGCATGCCTCGCTTTTTGTCTAACATGCATTTGTGTCCACTTTATCTCAAAGAGAAAGTTTAAAATATGGCAAAGACATAAATTAGCTAAATTTCAGATACAAATACATGTGTAGATTATAATGTTCAAGCTATATATATATTTTTTTTTTATTAAGAGCTTTCGATAATGTTGAGGAAATCTTCCAAAGCACGGGGTTCTGGTGAAAATGTGTCCTCCACAAATGCTGAAGCGTTTAGAGGAACACAAGATCTCCTATTGTGATATAATCACTTCAGTGACGACGATCATTGATTGTCAATAAGAAAAATACACATACGCACGTACGAACAAGAATAACTGCTTTCTTAAATAGGCGCAGTATTCGTTATACATATAGTTATTGATTAGGAAAAGTTAACCATTTTTAGGTTAACTAGTTTTCGATTTGAACATTTTTGGCTAATGATTTAGAATTTTATTATTGGCAGCGGCAAATTGATCAAACAAAATATGATGAAAGTATTTTGTTGCCTTCCATGCTGATAACCAATTTTTTAAGCGCGTTGAACCAAACTTGTTGAGCTGTTATGTGAACCAGCAAAACATGTGTACTTGTCACATACTTTACCACACGGCCATAAACCTACATTGGGAACTTGAATATTCTCTAGATGGCAATATCGCTAATATGATTGATTTTCCGTACGCATTTACGAGTTGATTGCAATTGCTAACTTGGCTTCTTCTTGCATCGGGAGCATAGCTTATTAGGAAAACCATTTGGCGGATAAATTGAACGACGCATCCCAGTCTCGAAAGCGACCGAGTCCAATGAGTGAACGTGAAATAATATCGCGTGCTTGGCTAATATTTTTTTTCTTAATTAATAGTGTGACAATCGCTCATGGCAGTCAACAGACCTAAATATTCGATAAATTCGTAATGGCTTAATCCAGTTAACTTAAAAACGGGTATCGATTACTCAATTATGCGGTATTTAATTGGCTAGGTATCGGGGCCAATATTTTATCGTCCATTTTCAATATATTCGTCACAAAAAATAAGGATCTTAAATTCTTAACGTGCGCGGTTGTCGTAGCCAAGGGGTATCTCTCAGCACCAACTGTCCCAACCCTGTCTGCACCAACGTCACAGTCTACTAAGCGGGTGGTCCCTGGTTCGATTCCCGGCGCAGGCTTTCGTTTATTCGATCCTGTGGTATTGGAATGTGCCCCTTACACATTGCCACATCGATATGAGGGGTACAATAACCTCCTGCAGTGTTATTCACTACAGTGATCCGGAATATAAAAAAAACTCGTGCGACGATCCCGGGCTCGATTCCAAGTTCAGACTATCGTTATTTGATTCCGGGGTACTGATGAAAATGTGCCCCTCCATGTACAATGAATGCTCTCAAGAGAGGATTTAAAGGGTCAAATAATTCCTTGCAGTGATATTCACTACAGTGATGGCAATGGCCGCTGTGGCCGAGTGGTAGCGTGCTCGCTCGCCAACCAGGGAATCTGGGTTCGATTCCCGGCAGAGGCTCTCGTTTATTCGGCGAGCCGCGGTACTGGTGTCACCCCTGAGCTTCAATTATGGAGAACAGAGCTTAGGGGTGGATCCTGCAGCCTGGCTATACCAGCTGCCATTCCCCATTCCTTCCCTGCCCCTTACATATCTCCCTAGAGACACGAGGGTGCAGTAATCCTGTAGTGATTAGCACTACAGTGATATAAAAATAATTATTGATTGTCAAAAAAAATATTAACTTTAAAAAATAATTGGATAGTCACGGAAATGAACGGGTTTGTTTTTCGAAGGATTCAGTATCGCCCCAAACAACAGTTTCTTAGAAAATGAAATATTAATCAAAATTGTGGGTTTTTTTTCTCCTCGCAGGAAACCATGAAGAGAATAATGGATCATCCATCTGGAGTTTTCCTGGTGTCATCTTGCGCCTTAAGCAATTTCATGAAATCAAGAATTGTTGCTTTAGAGGTAAGTTAAAATACGGATTTTCTTTCAATTTTCATCGTATTTATTATCCTTTTCGTTGGTAAAAGGCCAAAGATTGAAGCATGATTTTATAATATTGCATGTCTGCAACTTTATTCTGTATCTTGCGGCCCCCGTGGCTCAGTGGATATGGTCACAGTCTACTAAGCGGGTGGTCCCGGGTTCGATTCCCGGCGCAGGCT
>JAUJYS010002318.1:0-15056 GCA_033995665.1 Melogona broelemanni
ATTGCTCTATAGTCGCTGCAATAGCTTCATATCAATGTCTCGCGTTGAATAGCGTTATCCTATTTGCCTTGTAATCTCTGCGCCTCTATCCGGGCTCGCATGTACGAAATGTCGTGTGATAGTGTAGTTGTCAGCAGTAAAACATGATGGGGATTTTTGTCGCTGAAAAAAACGAATAAAACGAATAAAACGTTCGTTTCATAAATGTACTTGTCATTTGTGAAGATTATATGCGAGGGCTTAATTGTTATTGTATCCATTGTAACCTGTATGTGTAATAATAAATTGTATTCATTGTAACCTGTAATGTAAGACTTTCAGTAGTATCAAAATATTTCAGTTTATTTTATACAAAATGTATCGAGATAACGTACAGCTCGTATATTGCTTCTCTGCATTATAACTCTTTCTTAAAGATGGGGAGTATTTAAAAATATGGAAATGCAATTTCTATTTACATGGTATATCAAGTGATAAATCACAAAGCCACCTTGAGATTCAAACATAATTATGATACAAAAAAATATTTTTTTCCCCTTCACGACGAGTTACAAGAAACTCTGAGAACAGTTTCTCGGCGAACACTCTTACCTCTTTAAACAAATTTCATTCGGGCTTTCGCGAATGGGTATTTCCTTCTTAGCCGATCTGTCAGTTATTAATGAGAATGAGATTATATCTACATATTTATAATTGGGTTTCCCTATGAGATAAAATACGCCAACATGCAATCTCACGAAAAGAGGTTCGTTGGGCTAATTTCTAAGGGCGATTCGATGCTATCTTGATGAAAAAAAATTTTTTTCAAGGCATCTGTTGGAATGGAATAAGCAAAGAAATCAAGCTGGATTCTCTTTATTCCTTCGGAGCCAATCCAGCAATTTATGATTATTCTAAATGCAAACGTAGTTGGTCTCGAGAGATGCTCTGACTTCTTCCTGTTTTGAGGTTCTCGAAACTAATAACGTTCTCGTGTTGCATACTCTACCGACTAGACTCGTTTCGCACTATCTAGAATTTTATGTTGTTTCCATCAGTCAGTACAAAAAATTCGGCACAAAGCTTTATTAATTATATTGGTCCATTTCTCATTACTTCTGCATTGCTTCGCGAAACATTTTTTTTTTCCTGGGAATTAATGGAACCTGGATTAATTCGTCTCGGACAAGTCCGTTCTTATGTATTTGCGTCTACGATGTTCGAGAACTACTCGTACGTCTCGAAGGGTTGCGCGTCGCCAAAGAATTCAGCCTTTCCCCAATCTCTCCTCGTTTTATCAGCCGCCATATACTCCCATTTTCTTCATCACCTCATTGCCCTCCATCTACCATTCCTAGTCGGGAACTTTGTAAGAAAAGCCCTTTGTCCCGCGCGTGTGTATATGCATCCTCCTCGCAGGCAGGCCCGATACATATATATAAATATCTCTCGGTATAATAGAATAAAATTCCACTTACTTTGGCGGGGGGACATTTACGGGCGAACGACGAGCCCACACTCTGTAATTGTAATGAATTGCTCGAATTTCCCATTCAGGCGCAGCCGCGTGTCGCCTCCTCGTTGCAGGCGCCGGTCCGGTAACCATGGCAACGATCGGCCATCGACCACTGCGCCGCCACCTCTCCCTATAGATCAGAGTCTATTCAGCCTGGCGCTGTTCTGTGTAGCGCGCATGTGGATGACGCTTGAGACCCGTCATCCAGGACCATGCGATAGACTGTTGATTCAAGGACATGACTAAGTTGGCTAGACTTCGGAACTTTTTTTTTTATTGGACTGTTTGTTAAGAAGGCTGACCAACGTATTCGTCTCAGAGCCCCTCCCCCAGGGGATGACCTGGCAATTTGATTTTTGCCTAGCTTAGGCTATACTGACTTAGGTAGGGATCTTAAAACGTGTACCCGATAACGTATAGACACAGGCCGTTACTTCCATTCCGAGGAAAGGCAAGACATTTTACTCGCTTGAAAAGTTCTGTACTGAAATAAAGAATAACTGACAATTAAATGAAGGAAACGACTGCAGAAAGTTGTTTAAAAAAATTAAATCTTTGTCAGCCGATTTCAAACACCGGGTCTACAGTATATGTAACGCGGGCTCTATAACTCGATGAATTAATTAAATTATAGTTTTTGTTATCGCCGTTTAGCTTCTGCCCGACGCGTACCACCAAGTCCCACACATATTTGTGTCCCAAAACCCCCCCTCGATATGTACTTTTTGTTCGTTGCCCCGATGTGGCCAATGTGTATGAATGCGTATGGATGTGTATGTGCTCGATTCAACATACAGACTGTCATTTACGGATAATGTAACTTTTGTTTGATTCCGGAAACACGTGCAATACGACTTTTTCGTATTTTCTTCGGAATTTCAGAATATATGTCCCTTTGCGCCGCGGGGACATCAGGAGGATCTGGTGGGATAACTGCCTAAAGTCTGGCATAGAAATAGCTCCCAATTGGTGTCTTTCTCGTTATATGCACTGAAATCCCGAATGCAATTTTCGTCATTTAGTGCAAGTTATTTTTTAGGGATTTTTATTTGACAACCTTGCGAGCGTTATTAATTAACTGTTAAAAGCGAAGTTGCGAAACGTGAACGTATTTTGAATTTCATTAAATTTTGTTTTTCTTGTATTTGGAAGAATTGACGAAGTCAAAAGAATTCAATCGATATTTTTGTCACTCTTTAATTTTTAAAAAATATTATAGCTGGTTTAGCTTTTTCAATTGATTTTTGACAATGTGCTGGGGCGATAGGTAAAATATTATTTTTACATGGGAATAAAGATTCAGTAAGGAAATGAAACATTTTCTTGACTTATTTTCCTACACCGAAGCGATTTAGAAAAATTTGTAGTTATTGTTATACGTCAAATTCCCTTATCGCTTATAATTTCGTATAACTTGAATAAACTCGATAAATCCATGATTCGTTTAAATAAATCGAGTATTGAGCACTCAGTGTATTAGTGTCATTTTGGTATAGCAGATATAACTTGATATTATTGGCGTTTGCTCCGCGCAATTTCTCAACGCACAGTTTATATTATAAGTCTGAATTCTGGTTGGCCAAAACGAAACGAAATCGTTGTAAGAAAAGAAAAATAGTCGACACGGAAACGTCTAGGAAAAAAAAATAAGAGGCGGCTGTCCTCGTGGTTTTTGGCAAATCCTTATCGCGTTGTCCCACGCGCTTGCATCCCACCGCGCGCCTTGGGACTCCTCTAATTCGTCTCCATCCACCCATCCACCCGCCACCCACGCAAAACCATCCCCCGGGCATCGATCTCCCGCTTGGAGAAACACGGCTCGGGACTCAAGTTTCTTCTCCTTTCCTGTATGCGCCACCGGGGTCTACTGCGAGGTCAAACGGCGTTTAAGAAAATATCTGTGGGCCTGAAGACGTCGGATGGACGAGCGTGAGATTCAGAGCGTGGCCGACAGCTTCTCCTCGCGCAGAAACGCGCCAAAACGGTGCAGTGTTGATTATTCGCTCGCTTGTACTGAGTATTAGTGCTGGCGCAGTCCTATTATCATCTGCCTGATGTTGGCCTAGCGTAAGGAGAGGAAACGGTTCTCGCGAAGAACTTATGAAAAAATAAATATTGTATACAAACTAATTAATTAGAATAAAAGTTGCTTAATTTTTTATGTGAATTTTTTTCACATGTTGTGAATTTAGCGTATTTGTTATCTGATTATTTGTTAGTTTCTTTAAGTATGAAAACTCTTAGTTTGAAACGAAAAAAATAGTCAATTAAATAACTAATATTATGCAGAAAAATTAAATTCTTTCTTTTAAATAATTTAATACTATTGTTATGTGTTTTTATTATTAATTACAATTTAAAAATTCAATTAATAATAAATAACAAATATATATTAATAAATTAAATTAGATTAGAAAAAATGTGCAAGTGGTGTACAAATGTGGACACGAGGTCTTAGCAACAGCAAATTCACGAAACCATTTTTTTATTTTGAAATAATTTCGTTCGCCACACACATACACAGTATGCGGGAAGCGGTACACCTTTAGAAAGCACCTCCACCATTCACATTTCCTTCACAATGAATTTTTTTCGGCGGTGTTTCCGTCGCCTCGATGGATACCCGATTTCCACCGTGATTTCAATTGTGCCACTGAACGAAATTCGGAAGTTTAAAGCGAAGTCCTCCCATAAAGAAAAGTTTGTTCTTTTTCCGAGGTGCAATGAAGGGCGCCTAATGACTGCCATCGACACAATGCGCGTTTCTATGTCGCTGCCCGTGTTGCCCCGTGCACACGACGCTCACCATTGGCCAGACCATGTTTTTTTCTGTTGAAGATGCCGTGACTGTCACCGCATTCGTACGCCTACACTATTTTCCACGTCGGCGCCATTGCAAACTGTAGCGCCACAGTCACAAGTGTGCTTTTTTATGTACGCCTGCAATATTCGCATTTGCTGGGCATTGGTCTCTACTGTTAGGTGACCTGTAACTGTATAGATTGAAGCGGCACTAGTGGACAATTGGAAATTTTAATCAAATTGATGTCTATCGATTTCAATCCCAAATCACTGTAAATCTAGATAGTTAGGAGTTTATTAAAAATATATCTTGATTTGTTATATTTGGGAACGTTTTTTTAACGCTCCAGAATTAGTGAGAATGTCTTCTATTATGGTACGACGCCTGAAGTAAACTTCTTATTTCAAGATACTCCTACCTGTAATCACCATTAATGTGTCTAGTCGGCTAAATGTCTCGCATCTAGCTATCTCGATTTACAGTGCGATTACATCATAAAAAGAGCAACCTCAGATTTTATCGCCCTGACACAAACGCTGCAAAATGCTAATGTCATTTTTCTTTTCTCTTTCTAGGTAAGACTCTCGGTTCGCTGTCCTCGTGATTGTGCCGTGTGTAAGGGCTTTCTTTTTTTTTGCGTAAGTAGATTGCTTTCCTGCTCTCGCTAATGAATAATTTTTAGAATAAACATACACGCCGTGCGCGCGTCAATTTCAAGACTCTTGAAGAGATGGGGGCGGTTGATACCTCTTTCAGAGACCACGCAAAAATACGCCATTAGGCAAACACTATAGGTGCTCAGCGAACATTGGAGGTTATGGCAATGTTGTTCTATATTTGGCACGTCCAATTAATGGTACTGTGTAGAAATACCTAGTTTTCAGCAGTTTTATTTTGAAATATGATAGCACGAAGATGAAGGCGCGTAGGAGCTGTTACCTGTACATAGAACAAAATAAATATTCCGAAGAAATGGAGTAACGCCGTCTGTTGCTGTATCGATGTCTCTCTTTGGTATTTCTTCGGAATATTTATTTTGTTATACTACTGCATGTCCACGTTTCACCGGAAATAAAAATGTACAATAATACGGGGCTCGCATATACTGCACATGCATTTTACCCTCACAGTACACTGTGTATAGATGATCTCTTTGCTTTCTTAAATCACCATTAGTAGCTCCGAGATTTCTTGCGCGAGATTTAGTACCTTTTATTTAATGATTTTTTTATCATATTGGACAGAAATGATATTTTGTAGTGCTTTAAACCTTGGTCATATGCTGCTACAAGTCTGAATTTATATTCGCTGATGCCTCAGTGCTTTCCTCACAAAAGTTTAAAAAATGTAAGCGCGTTAATTTTCTTTACCACATATTTGTCTAGGCGAAAAAAGTGAAAGTGGCATAACCAGTGCTATTTATCGGATAGTTTCTCGTCGAATGTAGCGTTTTGCTTTCGTCGAGGCCGTTAACGATGCGATTAGCCATAAATTTCAAGGAAGAAGCGAGCGTGGTAAGGTATTTATGGCCCGCCACGCGTTCACGCCATGTCTTGAGCAAGCTTTATCGGCGAAAGTCATGTGTATGCTTACGTAGTCTCTGTATGGGATTTTGACCTACTCTACATATGGTCAGCGGCATCTCGGGTGTTCGGGAATGATGCGGGGAGAGTGGTCTCTCACTCCCTCACTCTGTCGGTGAGGCATGTTCGTTCGGCCCCGTTAACGGTGGCAGAAATCGAGTCGTACAGAGTATTACGTAAAGAATTGACGCGTAACGCAAGGATGCACATTACAAAGAGGTGTAAAACTCGATGCCATATATGCAACGCTTTTTCCGTTGCGTTGTTAACCAAAATGTAATTCTGGGATCGCAAAATTTCAAAATTGTAAAATGTTGTATGACAAACAAGTTCAGGTTACGATTTTTGTTGCGCAACGTATGCTCGCATAGGCCGATGGCGGCATCCATGCGAGCAACCAGAATGCTGCGCGCGGCTATTTGTCCAGAATGCTGCGCGCGGCTATTTGTCCAGAATGCTGGGCGATTGATAGTACATTACGGATGAGCGATATTATCGAAACTCTCGACAATCAAATAATATCCTTCATGTGAATACTTTCGAATTAAAAAATAATAAAAATACAAAATGCAAACATTAGGTGCGGGGACCCGTACGTACTGAAACTCATGGTAACATTTTTATTTATTCCATTCTTGCGTGACTAGAAAAAATAAAATTCCATTCTCGCAAAATTTTCGTTTTTCGTGAAAATTTAGGCGATCACGCCAATTTAATTTCATTGATGACACGCTGAATCAATGGAATTTTGAAAAAATTGTTGTTGTAAATAATAATTTCAAATGCGCCTACGGGAAAGCATTATGTTTTTAACAATTGGCATTGACACAATAATCTTAAACCATTTTATGAATGCTGCCCTTGGATTTTACCCAATTCAACAAATGCATACGGTATTAACTTAAAGCTAAAATCAATTTTGACAATTGAACTACTAAATTTTGCTTTGCCGAAACTGGTTTCTATCACTTAACCTCTTTGGTGCAACCGCTCGATTCGATGTTCGCCGTCGCGTGTGTTTAAGTCCAGTCGCCTATAAAACCTCGAAACCACCCCACGTTTTATATGTTGTACGCTGTTGAAATTCGCACGCGATCCATCAATCGAACTCGAAAAGAGGCGACGATGACTGTTTTATACAATGTGGCTATACCGATGTTTTGTTTAATTTAATTGGCTAAGTTTTAGCCACCGTAATACTTTCTATATTTAAAATTAAGCCAAACTACTTTTTAAATATTCACTGAATTATAAAGCGAAAATATTTGGCAGGTGGAACCAGCCTTGTATGTACTAAAATGTTCATTTGAACAAATACATGTTTCGAATGATTGAGGTGGGTTTTGTTGTTAGTTATGTAAAAACCTTTCAAATTTCAATTTTAGAATATAATTTATCTTGTCGCATTTAATAACTGGTTATTATGAGTAATTTACTGCATCCCATCAATATGTAATTTTATAAATTGGAACTGACGTTCAATTTTGTTTCAAATCACGTTATTCGTTCTATTTAAAAAATGACAATAACGATGCGGTATAATGGCAAATGTCCACGAGAGGGTGCCACCATCGTTCATGTTTCTTCTATCCATTTTCTGTGAGTGACTCGGTGGCGTGTGCATGTCCCACTGGCGTACTCTTTTCCGCGGCCAAAATACTATTCCTGACTCTGGATCGGGGCAGAGGAGAAATCCTCGATCCATCCAGGGTTATTTCCTTATTTATGGTGGCCAAAGCCCGGCTAGGCTCGTGCCAATCTCGTACGCCGCAGCATCACTTCCTCCATTCTGTCTTCCACACAGCCCTCTTCGGCAGTTTACGTTGCCGCCTGAGATCATGTTTTCATATGTACGGTACGACTCGTCATAGTCCAGTCGGTTAGGTGACTGGCTACGGTTCGGCGGTCCCGGGCTCCCTTTTTATCTCTCTCTCTCTTTTATTCGGCTCTCTTTTATTCGATCCAGGGGTACTGGTGAAAATTTTCCGCAGTCATTGACAGAGCAACACGAAGGGGACTTGCTTTAGTAATTAATATTCACTTCAGTGATCAGAGAAAAAAAAAAGATTGTCGATGACTTAACAAATGTGAAGGTTCTTAGATAGACATTCACCACTTTTCCTCTCAAGGCACCAAAGGAAATTATTGGGTCAAAGACTAAACGGAAACTACTTACTCTTTTGTGATACAATACGATTCTGCGGGCGTTCTCTGCATTGGCGTCAGCATTTGAGGGTGTATGAGACCGAACTCATAATACTACCCAACGTGAATTAGCCCAATTTAAAGTTAAAAATAAATTCGAATTTTTCCACTTTTATTGAAGACCTTTTCATATCTTTTGAAAGGAAGTCGTTGTGATGTGGTCCGATTGGACTTGAGTCTCAGGTGGATAGACCACGTCGCTCAGACAGTGCGGTTACCTCCGACCAGCCTCTCCCTCTCTCCACCTTCCCCCTCCCCATCTCTCTTCAGCGCTCCTCTCTATCGGAGTCCAGCCAGCCTGCGTAGATTTCCCAGCTTCCAAAAAGTAATTTTCGCTCGCGGAGTTAGTTTAACCTTGCAGAAAATCCCTGGCGTTGTATTACCTAAATTCGGTGGGAGCCCAAGGCCCCCGCAGAGCCCTCCTAATGGCGGGGCCATAATCCTATTAGGGGGGCTAGTCTTACAGCTTCGGCCATCGACCGCCGAAAACTGGGGGGTGCGCAACGTTTGGCCCGTGGCAGGAGTTTGAACCTCACAATTTAAAATTAAATCATTTGCAGAAAAAATGTGCTTTCGTTATTTCCTACAAACTGATAAACCCTTGGGAATCATTCTAGCTTTTAAAGGACATTTAATATTAAGGTTCACCACTATTGCAGTCTCAGCTTTATCGTGAACTTTAAAATGGACAGCAGTTTTAAGCGAACGTTCTTTCGAGTCTGTGAATTATTTAAATTTGAATTTCGACCGAAGAGCCAGCCGGGCTAGTCTCTCAACCACCTTCGCAGACTCTGCACTAGACTCGTCTGAGCGAGCCGCTTATAAAAATATCAATATGTCTGGTGTATCAGTGTTTCCTCTTGTTTTGTGGTTGAACCTGCTGCGATATTTATCTTCCTCTTTCCGTGTAAAGGCTTTACGATGATTCGGGCGATGCTTCCACGAATCCTTCAAATGTTGGCGCAAATATAAAACAAGATATGTTTTATACATATTGCGTTTAGGTTGGCCAGTCGTAGTCTTGGAAAGATCCATCTTCGGATTGCCCCAATTCTTGACAGTTCATAGGTTTGGTAGGCGGTTCGGTAGTTTTCCTTTGCCTGAACGTGCTTGGAAAAGCCGTGATGCGTCTCTTGGAATATGGCATGCCGCGCGGGGAAGCGTACGCTCCGGCGGAGCTTTTGCGAAGAGGTTGCCATGCAGGGAAGCGACCGATTGAATTTGCCCGCAATCGTTTACTGCTATGACTCGGTCGCATCGTACTCTAATTAACTACAATTGAAAGATTAAAAAAAATATATATACATATTTTTAAACATTTGATTCTGTCGCAAAACATTTAAAATAAGATATTAATTTAATTGGTTCAAATGACTCCAAATAGCACTAACCTTTTTGTTTTATATCATTATTATTGCTTGATATTTATTCTTCTATGCGTTGAAAGTAGTCTGTTTATATTGGAACATCCAGACAAGTTTTGATGCCAACTTTTGTGGGTCAGTCGATTTTGTAATGGACGAAATTCTTCTTTAATGTAATATCCCGGTGGGTGGGAATTTTTAAGTTTATTGTAACAAAAATTTGGGGCACTGCTTAACTGCGGCTACAAAATAGTAACTGCGAAAGGCCAGCACGCCAAACCAATATCTGTCGCCATCGACAACGTCTGTTTTTGTTTTTGGTCCACGTCTTGGTCAGGCGTTCTCGCTCTTTATTGGTCTCTTACGGTATTGACTAATTTTGCGGCGGCCGTAAAACTGAAGGTAAAAATGACAATATTTTTATATCTTTCCCCTCCCATTTGGTGAACGAACGATTGCGTGAAAAGGGTTAAAAAGCCAGACGCCGCGCGCGCGAACGGTTACACGGAACTTCGAGCGGGCCGCCCGCGTTTTACGATTCCTATTAGTGCCTGTGGGTCAATGGAGGCCGCCGAATCAGTATTTCGGGTAACGCCGCTGTGGTCAAGATCATTTTGTCTCGCCGACCGAGCATCATCATTGGCATACACGGGGGCGAGGCGTCGTTCGCGTTTAAAAAGACCTGCTTTCTGAAAGACGCTTCATTTTCCACTACAACACAAACCGATAGATTTACTTGAATAAGAGAAATATCGTGTTCACCTCTTTCTTTAAATTTCATTTAAACGCAACCTCCTTACATACGAGAGAATATCATAAAAATTGGCTATAATTAAATTTATTTCATGATTATAATCACATTAAAAAAATAATAATAATGAAACCCTATTTACATTTTATGCGTAACCGAATATTAACCTTAGCTATAAATCGTTCACTGCGTAAAAGTCAAATAAAATTTTATTTTACTTCTTCCCTCCCTTACTTATAATTTTTTATTGGAAACCTTTTGAGTCACATTTTTTTTTTATTTAATTCATTTCATAAAAGGCAAATGCTCTCATCACTGACAGTCAGCCCTGAAAGTACACGCATTCACTGTAGTTAAAACAACATTGTGGAAAACACAAAGTGGTATTTGAAAAACTATCTGTTATGCTGTTGATATTGTTTGATTGTTTGTTTTTTTAATTCAAACAATTTTGAACAGTGAAAATGGGAGCCCACTTTCGTCTCGGCCAAACCTTGACTTACTTCACTGCGATTCCCTTCTTCCAAAAGCCGTTTACATCGTTGAATAAAATGCAACCTTTTATGTTCCGTCGGCCCTCGCATTAAACGTCACGCTGTCCCTGGGCCTTGCCCGCCAAACTAGTACACAGAAACGCGCGCAAGTAGGGCATACATATGACGCTCCACCACGGTCAAACATTTTTAGCGGTCCACGCGCGCACGGGCGTCGGGCACGTTATGATTTCCTAGTTGAACATTATTACACTTTTCACGTAGATGCGCAGTTCCCCCTCTTCTATCGGATTCGCGCCCCTTTCCCCACCCTACCACCACCACCGTCAGATCCAACGCTTATATTTTCTTTCCCGTATATATATAGAGCGCCGCCCGTGGTTTTACGTCCTTTAAGCGCCCATTTAATTTTTTTTATTCCGGCGTATATAAATGAGGAAAAGTATATGTGTGTGTGGTGTGGTGTGTGTGTAAGACGCTGGCGAACATTTATATATACGTTATCGTCCCCCTGACGGCGCTTTTCCGTTTCCTGACGTGCATGGTCAATGTTATGCTCCGAATTTCCGAAAAACTACGGGCAACTCGATATTCCCTGCTAAACTGGAAAGCATCCGACGCGAGCGGCAGCCATTGTCTGCGGAATAAATAGACGGAAATTGAATTTTTTTTTTTGGTGTTGTGTGTGCATTGATGATTTTCTTTTGGGGCTGGTATTTTCTTACATAATCGAATGGTGTCTTGGCTGCACGTGATTTGAGTGCGAGTGTGTCTCGGTGAGCTTTTTAATGCATGTTTCTGCATTTACCAATTATGAGATTGGTTTTGGTGTTAGTTTCGGCGCCACCTCCATTCTAAGCAGTCTATTGGCAGCGAAAAGGAAAGAATGCTTTCCAATTCGGTCATAATTAATTGAAAGCGTTTGACACACCAAATGGGTTGTGTTTCATACAATACACAGCGTTCCGTGCAATCTATCTTCAAGCAGTAATTAATATACGCCTTGAGAATAAACTTGCAAGTAAAAGTCTGTATTTACGTGGGTATTCATGTTAGACCAAATAAATCAGAAGTTAGCAAATATAAAATAGGTTGAGTAAAATCAAATGTTTTGTTTTATAAATGTTTTGGAAAAAATAAAGTTAAGGTTGAAAAAAGAACACATAATTATGTGATAGAGCTTTACTTCCAGTGCCTTACTTACTTACGGTGGATAGGCCGCACAATTTGGCATCACCTTTATGTACCCGTGCATTATATTTTGCAAAAGGTAACTTTTTTACACTTTAAGATGATACCTTATGACTCTTTGATACTCTATAAGATATCACCTCATGTTCTTAATAATTTCTTAACTAGTGTAACCATAAATATAACGTATATAATTTTTTTATTATTTTTTTTTTAATTCACGTCGACATTTTTGCCATATATTGATATTCCTCACGAATGATGTTAAGGCGATGCTTGTGATCACTCGTGATAGATCTATGTACAACTCTCGTTTAGTGTAACCATGTTCTTAACCATTTTTAACCATGTTCTTAATAACCTGAATTTAGAATCATTACTGTCACATTAGGCAACATCAGCATTTTGAATTGTTTATATTTTAAATTGTTTCCAGTACCGGTACAATAAAAAATAAATTATTCGTCTAGTTCACGGATGATGTTAGGGCCCATGCTTGTGGTCATTCGTGGTTGGTAAATGTACTTTTCGTGTTGTTTTCAGTATTTAAAAAAAAATGTTATTTGTTTAATTACCGCGAATATATCAATTTTAAACTATTCAAAACTTCAGTTTACAAGTGTGTACAGAGTTTCCACCCATGTGCGAGACTGTATTTTTTTTACGTTAACAGCATGTTGCATCGTTGAGTTGGCTTGAAATTTAGATGTCTACTGTTTGTAGGTTCGATGGCGAGAAAGACAAGCAACAGTCCTCGGCTGCTAGATAAACGATTGAATCGTACATATATGTCGCGTTATCGCAGAGGCCGATATTCAATCGAACCAGGCCGCAATTTTATTCTTTTAATGAGTATTGTTGGTACGTTGTGGTCGACTTTTATAGTGGTGCTTCTCGCCAACCCCCTACCCTTCCTCCGCCGCATACAGGCAGAACTAATAAAAGGTTGAACGAATAATACTTTATCGCCGCTCACATCCAAATATATTTGAGGCTTATAATGGCTGTCGACCGGCTATTACGAGGCAATAAAGCCGCCGTCGGTTGCTTCGTCAACGCCGGCGCCACTGAGACCAAAAGCACCGTACTTTCTCGCCCGCCAACACTGAATGCGTTTGAGTTTGAATGCCCTCCACCCCTCCTCCAACTCTGCTTGATTTTCGACTCACAAATGGCTTTTTCGGAAGATAAAAAAAATGCGTCGTTCAATGCATTCGGTACATAACTTCAAGGTGCGTTCTCGTATGTGGTACGTAATAGCTGCGTCAGAAACTGTTTGGAGGATGGGGTGGGAACGTTCTGAAATTGGTCTGCCGCGCCAACGTTACGTTAAGTCGCGGTTAGATCAGGACTCGATTAGACCCTTACGATACCAAGACTGAATATTGCGTACCAAGCGGTAGTTGGAGAAAAATGTTGAAAACACAGCCATGTATTTTTTTTTTAATTGTAAAACACTGATTAAATCTAAATAAAATCATTGTTGCAAAGTCCGATAGTTGGACACTTGTATCTGTCAGGTACACATTGTATTTTTATTCCCGTTTAGCTTAAATCAATGCAGTATTTTGATAATATTGCAGATTATTTGGCGCACATTATTTATTTTTGTGGCTACCCTGTACATATACGGAACGACCGAAATCAGCGAAACGTTTACATAGATGTTGAAACGTACATTTTGAGTGCAATATCATTTGTGAAAATGTCAATAGAACTTCGCAACCATTTTCGAAAATCCATTTTTAGAGAGCCACGGCCATCCTGGTACGCACTGAACGCGTCATATCCGAATAAATAGTCGAGCATTTAGCGGATGCGCAGGTTTAACGGTGTTGTATACGAATTTATATCTATGGCGCTAACGCCGGAACAAATGTCCGTGCGGACCAATTTCCATAAACAACATTCCAAAAATGGATTCCATAACGATTATGGAGGAAAGCTTCGTCCAACCCGGTCCCGCGCCAGCAGTAAGAGCATTTAGCGCGGGGGCTTCACTTTTATTAAAAATCGTTAATCATAATCGTGTTTATTGCGCTCGTCCTCATTACGGCTAACTATCGCCTACTCTACATGAGCGATTAGCGCTGTTCCATTACGTATCGATAATCGTCAGGGCCAATGCGAGAACACAATCTATATATACACGGTGCCTTGGGCTTGGCTTTTCGCGATATTGGCTAGACCCATATCCTCTCGCTTTGGACGGAGAATTAACGTGGTTCCAAATTTTATGCTTGTATTATTTGATTTATTGAAGGAATAAAGCCAACAGTGAATTTCATTAAACTCCACCTAGTCCTGAGTTCTCCCGATTACACATACAAGGCATGCGGACAGCGAGGCAGATGAGCTAGCGGTTGAAAACGCTCACGTTTACCGCGTCTGCAATTTAAAAAATAATCATTTTCTTCAAGGCATCGGGAAATCGATCATGCTTTCTGGGTGTAAACTTTAGTTTTTCTTTTACCTTTAACGTTCGGCAACTTAATTGTTTAAATTTTGTTGAAAGGTTATTCGGAAGCATTTTTTCAAATGTAATTCCTGTATTGGAGCTCGTTGCTGTTTTTATTCATCTTTGTTGGTCTTGTGGATATAGAGCCTATCGACCAATCCAAATGTCGAGGTTCGAGTCCAGGTTTCTTTGTTATATTTTGCTTTTGTGTTGGTATATTTTTTTTTTGCGTTTTTATTCTGTTTGTAAATATTACACGGACGAATGTGACCATGGGCTTTGTGCCGCAAAGTTGTTGTTCATTCTAAAAATAAAGTACATAATACACGAATCTTGTCATCACCCCAATGGGGAAATTCAGCCACCCCTTAGCCGCATCGAAATGCTGGCTATGAGGGGTGAGGGGTGAAAGTCAGTCAAATACAATCCTTTCAACAAAACCAAGGGCGAGTGAAGGTTAACTGATTTCATCGTTGGTCTTGAGAGGATCTGGCTGAACACAATTAAATATTATTGCCATCCTAATTCAATGGCGCCACTGTACACGATGATACCAGGAACACGTGTTATCTAGCCATAGCATCCTTATTTCTCCTTTTCGATGTAATCTTGCATTCACCGTTCGCAGATATATCGAGCTGGGAGCGGTGGCGCGTTCCTGTAATCCCGCTGCTGGGAAGCTGGTACGAACCGGTGGCTACGAAGCCTACGG
>JAUJYS010002319.1:0-15054 GCA_033995665.1 Melogona broelemanni
CTCACATATCTCCAAAGAGACACGAGGGTGCAGTATTCCTGTAGTGCACTAGGCGAAACGGTGAATTAAAAAAAAATGTACAGGATGGCCAAAAATAATGTGACGCCAAACATTATCGTACCAGATCTTCGCGAAAAGTTAACAGATTGTCATGAAATTTGGTATAGGTGTTCATCAACACCTTATTTGCAAATGTTTCTCGCAAAAATGTCACTTAAGTTTTCTATTGATAGAGGGCGCTGCATTTTAATAATACCTGCACGGTTAATAAAAGTAACTATTTAATAATAACGTTGATACATCCCTTATTGCCGACAAAATAATGGAAGTAGTAATACTATTTCGTTAGGACATGCCATCATTAATTCATAACATGTTTATGGCGTTCCACGCGGATATTCCGTGGATGCGAGGCTGCGAACAATGCCCGCGCCGTTTTCAACGTCGTTTGTTAACCGTGATATAATTAGCAATTTCTAAGTGCCTAGCAGACGCAATTCCCCACACTTTAATATTTAGCGTGTTATCCTTATTTTCACGTGATATATAAACGCTGGTCTGTATAGCTGCCTCTTTTACATTTGCTGGCTCACAACTAACACAACCGAGTATGTACATGTATTCTCAAAAAAGAAATTTCCTATAAAAAAATAACACCATCTTTAGGGAAAACGGCTTTGTGGTAGGCAGAGGCATGACTTATTGAAATTATTCATCTACATGCATACGGTGTATTTTGACTAAATTAAATTTTAGTCTATGCGCCCCTCCCTCCAAATGTGTTCGGAACAGTCTTGGTTGATTATTACCACGAATGAGTCCCAGAGGAGTTGTTTCGGGGCGACCAAATGCGAAAACGTTATTATATTCGGCCAGACACGCAGGTTATTAGTCGTTTTCGTTAAAACTGCTCATGCGAACGCCATAATGTCGTTCAAATATCGCACAATTAGCGCGATAGCCTGCTTTCACATTAGGGGATACCTTTGTTGAGAAAAAGGCGAGGGCCGTACCAAACATTCTCGGATAGATTGTAACGGATAATATTAATATAGCAGGTTTTGCGACGCCATGGGAAATGGAAAAATTTGAATAAGTGTGGCAAATGGAAATGTTTTAAGTTGAAGGCCATAATAAAAAAGGTAAAATCCAATTCTGTAAAAATATATTAATATCTTTATAAAGAATCTTTTTCGTTGATGTAGAACGTGTGCGTCATTAGGTATCGTGCTTAGTATTATTTAAGCGGAGAATGAAATATATTCCTTGACCAAAAAGGATCGATGAGAACGGCAACATTCGGATGAAATTTAGTTTTTAATTAAATATATCGCGAAACTTATAATACATAATTCACAAGATGGAGATGGAAACATGTACGTGGTTATCTAGTTGAATACAAAATTACAACGTAGATAGTGTGACTCTCCTGTGAGTGCGGGGAACACTTTTCATTTCATTCTCCGCTTGTTGCATCACACGGCTCCTACTGCTTCAAACCTTTTTCTATTAGTATTATTTAGTTTGCGAGCTTGCAAATAAAAACCGCGCTTATGTCTAAATTCGAAAAACTGAGGTGTGCATATGTTTTTTAAGTAATCACCGAAGTGCATTCATAAATAATTTTAATATTTTGAAGACAAGTGGAACTCTAACATTGACAGGGTGGTCCAGTATTTAAGGACCACTTTTATTATTTTGAATAATTCGGCCAAAAATAGTCCGGTTATTAGAAAATTTGGTGATAAAAAGGATAACATTATCCTTAATCAAATTGTGAGTTTCAAATTTCAGAATTCCTATCTTGCAGGTGCAATACCGATGCAATACGTTACTACACAGCGCGCCTGCCACAATTAGCCGTGAAAATACCTTTCATAAAACATACAATGTTTATTTTAAAATACGCTAGTACATTCGTACTATCGTAAAAATAAATTACAGAATTTTTAATAATTCGGAGCCCAAGCTCTTTTACAATACGCTGTAATTGTAGAACATTTTGAATGACCCCACTTTAGTCTTGTCCCAACCCAGCCGTAGCGCTCCCTCAAATGCGCAAAAGCACCGACCGGACTGGAGACCTGCACCGGCACCATCAACCCGGTTAGACCCCGAGCTTATGTGTGAGCACGTGTAATATGGGGCCCGGCTATTCGTCCGTCGCAAATAGGCTTTAACAGTCTCATTCCTGCTTAAGCCTAGCCCATTACATACGCTGTACGGTCGCGTGTGTTCCGCACTTAAATTTCGGTCACGAGCTGGCTATCCGGCACTTTTATGTATATGCCGGCGTATGTTTATGATGATGACATTGTCATACTATATATATATATATACTACGCCTGGACACGGCAAAGCCCAAAAGTTGGGCGTTTGCTTCTCAGTTATGAAACTCTCTACTCGGCGCACGCCTACCCATCACAACGTAATATAGTGATCTTTCGGACATTGACCTATATAGACTACTATATCACTTTACATTTTAATATATATGTCAAGGACGTCGACGAGTTAGGACGTCTTTCAATTTAAATGTATAAGGCAACGTGGGATTGGGACAGAATCGAAGTAAATTGACGAACAGAGTCTGGCTAACTCACGTATAAAATAGCAGATTTCAATAGTAAATAATTTAATTATGATTAATTTAGTCTATTAGACTAGTGCAAATAGAAAATGATTAGATTATGATTAATTTAGTTTAATTTTGAATGTAAAAGGTTTGTTCATTTGTTGGTGCATTCGCGAAAATGTTTTTTCCCCTTTATTTTTTTTTTAACCATTCGTAACTCTGCTGAAGAGCATGCATTGGTAGGCACCGAAACATACGTGCAGAGAATCTTTACAGGTAGTGATCTGAAACATATTTTCTATTTGTACGCATTATATTTTATACTTTTATCTTTCATTATCTTTAGTATATATTTTTTTAATTTAGGGTGTTGACGATGGTTAGCTCTAATTTTTCAATGGGGATCGAATAGTTGTGCATGAACGAATGTGGAGAGCAACAAATTGTTCGTAGGCTCATTTTACTAAATGTTTTATGACTCAGTCATTCAACCTTTAGGTTATGGTCTTCAGCAACTTTTTCAAATCCAAAATTTTATCCACGTTCAGGCTATAAATGTCATTTCCCATTTATAATTATTTCATTACAGAAATTGCAGCCATTTAACATGGCTGCAATTTCTGTTCCCAGTCTAGTGAAATAATTAGGCATCTTTCCTAGCTGTCTCAACCTCGCGTGAATAGAATAATCTTAATAATCTTATTTTAATGCTACCTTAAGGCTACCATCATGTATACAACTTAAAGATTCAGTAATAACTCAGTTCTCTTGTTCAAGTCGGATGCATTGCAAATTTGTCGTTAGCAAGTTGAACACAAGTTATTTTTGTGTCTGCAAAAATGTGCAGCGTAACGAATTAACTGCAATGTTAAAAAATTTCATCTTGATGGGCCAAATTTAGGAACTTTTTTTAGTCCATTGTAATACATTGTGCTACTGTATACGATATATAGAACGCTGAAAAGAAAGGATAATTTCTAAACAAGATTACAATAACCAATTACTTACATTTAAAATTAGCCTCGTTAGGAAAAACGCCAGTTCCGCTTTAGAAATGGCATCAAAGTGCTGAAAGGAAAAAACAAAAAACTCAAATTAATTAAAATGCAAATACGGTAGGTCGCGTCGTTGCCAAAAATTAATCAAGCCAAGACTAGCTGTCTCGTAATTTCTAATACTAATTATAGAACAGTGTGAGTAGGGATATTCGATTCCAGGTATTTTCTCGCCGGTTAAGAAGGGAAATGTCAACACCAAACGAAATTACTTTTTCAAGAAAAGCAGCACGGCAAAATGTACTCCAGCAACAATATTTGTGTAGCATCAATATTTGATAATGCACGTTCAATGCAATCGTGCTTACGGGTAAAACATTCATTCAAATGTTCATCAGCACGAAACACACAAAAAAGACGCTGTGTGCAATAAATCGCTGTGTTTCGTGCTCATGAACATTTCATTTTACCAGAGATGAACATTGAATTACCGTAGAAATTAGTTCGTTAATCTCTAGAACTCACTAAAACATTCATTGTTGAATCCTTGGTGGTCACGGAATGCTTCAATTAATATTTATGCTACAACAACTCCTAAGAAACGTTTTTATAGTGCACAAAGCGATCCAGGATGTCGACGAGACGTATTTAATTCTACTCGAATCCAAGTAGCACCACACTATCAATGATGTTAAATTATCCATGCGCAAAGTCTTGTTACCCCCGTTGTTGACATACGTTATCACAGCTGGATGCTGAGCTCCCGCGTCTTAAATAGAACATCGCCTTGAACGACGCAGACGACTGATCCTTAGTTTCGAGGTCAACCGGTTCTCGAAAGCTCGGTCAGGCTCTCTGGCTGCGGTCATTATCCGCACCCACGCAGTGGTCGGTCCATTGAATTTGAGTCTAACCAGTTGGACTAATTGTAGCGATAGCCTATTACACTTTTTGACGGGTTGACTTCACACGAGCCGCTAAATTGGTGTCGGGTTCTTACTGACTCGTTTCAATCTCATTCTACGCTTGCATCTTGGGTGAACTGAGGCCCACTTCCGTTTCGCTTGAAAGGATCCTCCAGATCAGCCTTTCTTTTGCTTTTCGTTCCTATAGGGACTTAAGCTCGTGTCTTCTAATTTGGCTGCATTCAGGCTTTGGACTATATGCACAGCTACCAGAGACAACTCTTGAAGAAAAGGAATTGAATTTTGAGGAAAGTTTTTCCAAAAACGAGTACCTAAAATGTATTAGTTCAAACAGAGATTGTGTTTGAACAAGGCTACTGTTTGAGTTTCAAGTTAGTGATGTTAGTGGAGGTCATTTTTAGGAGAAAATAATGTGAGTATTGAAGGAATGAAATTCTAGCTACCAACAACTTAAAAAGTAGGCAAAATTGATTTTTAGATCAAATAATTTATTACTTTTTTTAACATTTGGCAAAATATTATTTAAAAAAATTGCACTGAAAAAACCATTAAAGTTGCAAGAAAAACAGCAACATCTAGTTCAACTTTGGTTCACGCAGCAAGACATTAAAAAAAGTTCAGTTTTGGAAGACCCTTAAACGATTGCTATTGTCATGTATTGTTCTCGTTTGCCAGATGATGGGCATTAACACATTTACAAAGGCTTTTCTGGTCAATTATCTGGCAAGGACAATATACCTGCGCTTCTTATCGAAGAGTCTTATTTGTCATTAAAATCTTACCACTCGTTTAGATATTTTTAGCACCTTCCGTGGAGGAAAAACTTTTTTTACCAGCACAAAAGATATGTTCTTTTAAATCATATAAAATATAGTTGTTAAGAGACATGTCTGCAGTCCGTTTATGTCTTAATATTTCTTTCTGACTTTTACACATAATTGATACCTCTTAACAATGGTAGAACCGGCATAATTTTCAAATTACGCCTCTTTGCTTCAAAAGGTACATTAATTCGCTTAGACCACAGATGACTATCATTGTATAGTAGCACCTACACTTGGGTTCAGTCGAGTTTACCGTTACAGTGTGGAAGCAGGCGACGTCTTCCTTTTTCGCCCGATCCGCGCTCTCTAGCTATCGGATCCACTTATGGGCTTATGTATATTGCTTTACGTGCGGATGGGTAGTCGCGTCCCACGGCGCCCGAAAAGCCAACACTAAAACCATTTACTCGCACTTGATTGCCGATTAACTAAGTACGAAACGCGGTTGTTGCCGACGCGCGACTCCTTATACAAAACGTGCCATGGTGGCGCCACCGGTACCGGCGAAGGAAGCGTATAAGAAGCGTAGATGAACTTATTTTGGGGCTCTGTAGGTAGTTCGGCGGACGCAGTTATTCTGTGCGTGACTGGGACACGGGGAGAAGACGAAATTAGTTTCCTGAATGATGTCGATTCGAACCCTCCTGAGACACCACGCCAAGCAACAAACAACTTTACCAGGAGTTTAGCAAACGTTTTCCCGCAAACATGTATCCTATGTATGCTAGTGTTCTGCCAGTCAAAACCGGCGAAATGTTTCAAAGATTTTTTTATGATTATTTTTAATAATCGTAATTAAAATCACTGGTCACTAATCCTTATATTCTGTACCCCTGGTATTTTTATGACAATTTGTGAGTGACATATTTTTTCCAGTACCCCTGGACCCAAATAGACAAGAAACTACGCCGGGAATAGAACTCGGGGACCGTTAAGTATTGGAGTTGCAATACCGACTGGGCTACGATGAGGATATATTTATTCAAAAGGGATACAATTGAGCATGTGAGATAAAAGTGCCGCTAATTGTATACAACTTTTTTTTTTTTTTTCGAATTGATGATGGGCATATTCTGGTAGTAAAAGTAGAAAAATCCTAATCGTGCCTATTGTAGATGGGGCGAAGACAAAGGTCTCAGGAGGATATCTATATTGTGTCGATCGCAAGGCAGATAGGAGTCCTACTGCCCTGTTCCAAGAGATCTCGACACTCATTAAGATCTGCATTCAGATGCTTAGTGCGTATAGTACAGCTGTAGCGTTTGGTATATCTTCGAAATGGGTGTAATTATGCGTTCTGTTTCGTTTAATTAAACGTGAGATGGGGAGAAATCAGTCGTGATATGTTTCGACTATTTTTCTTGCGAATACGAGGCTGTCCTGTGATTAGAAGCGAGAAGAGTACCTCTGTAATTTAGATGGCTTTCATTTTTGTGTTTTGTAACATAGTGAAGTTAATTTTTTTTGTAGACGATCGTTGCACTTATAAATAACTAAAACTCAAGTTACCTTATTAACGTGTTCCCGTAGGATGTTGGCGTAAACTATGCACACAGCCTCCAAAGCAATGAATGTGATGAACCCGATGATCCAGGGCACAACAAAAGTTGCCCTCTCCTGTGAAAGAAAAAATAAATGTATAAGTAAATCTTTAAATGTATGTTGAATACAGGTTTATGAACAATCATTATTCTTAGTATGACATACATTATCAAAGATGACTGAAACATTTTTAGCTATTTTTTAAATATATAATTATATTAATAACAGGTAACTGATAATGTTAGGCTGTTGAGCCGATATATTACACTTTCTATTGTTGATTTTATGTTTGTGAAAGGGAAATATTTTACGAATTGAGAGTTTATTTTATAGGGGTTTCCTATTAGGATATTATTTTGACTTATCAAATATTAGATAATCATATTAGTAATCACTAATATGATTATCTAATATTTGATAAGTCAAAATCTTTACTAATATGAATCATATTAGTCATATTAGTAATCACTAATATGATTATCTAATAATATAATGATGAAATAATGATTAGTCAAAATCTTTACTTTTAGCCAAGAAACATTAAATGCACATGAAGATTAAATTAGCTGCATACAATTTACCCTATTCATAAATTACCCAATTTTAAAATTAAATCGAAACGAACTCCTTATTTTAAACGTTAATATTCGCCATTATAAAATATTTTATTTTCTTACCTGACTAACTCCAAATAAAAGTAAGACACTGAGAAAAATCAACCCGAATTGCATTGCTATTATTGCACACAATGCAATCATCACACCTGTAAACAATAAAACAGAAAAAGTTTAGATAAACAGCATTGGATTAGTATTAGCTTAATATGCATTAGCATTAGACAGTATTAGGATTTTGTTCGTCTCGACAAAGGACGTAAGTTACATAAAGTTTAGCCTTTCCAAGCTCAGATTACCATATACAATAGACAGTTGACACTAGAACACCGAGAAATTGTATAATCGCATAGTTTCTGTTTAGCAAATGATTTGAATAGCTAGTAGTCAATTTCCACATTGGGTTTTTTAGGCGTTTGAAAAATTATAGGATTATGAAATTAGGGGAAGGAGGAATAGATTCTAAAATATATTCTAAGATGGACTTACCATAATATACTTCTGCTAGAGAGTGGTCTCTCGAATTGACGCCTATCCTCCAGCTGTACAGCAGAACAACCAGGATAGATATACTCTGAAAAATAAGAAATAAATCATTTTTAACATGTTTTAAAAGTAAAGTGTGCTTTCAAACATAAATGGACGCTGCTACAATAAGGACCAGTAGGTCATTGGTTTAGTCTAGCTCTAATTTTTTTTAAGCTAATCGTCATACTTGAATCTACGTCTATCATAAAATATTATAAAGTAATTGTATTATTTCCACAATAAATAAAAAATATTTTTATTTGTATGCCATTTTTATTTATAAGAAAAAAATTATTGACCCAATTAAGGAAGACAACATCATAACCATGCGAAGCGAAGCGTATGTCTGTACAGTACTTGTTCAATAATTTTAATGACCCAGCTTCTACTATATGCATTTATTAGAATTGCATAATCTGTTTGAAGAAGCGCTATAAAAGATTTCAATTGTGCAAATGTTCAATAAACGATTAAATATGCCAGCGGGCAAAGGGTGCCTGCCTTTTACACGCATGCATAATGTAGAAGGTTCAACGAAGGCAGTATTGTAAACGTTAGCTGATATCGGGTCTCAGAAGAAAAAGGCATTAGGTTCTCCCCCCACCCCTCACAATAACACCACCACAATTCCAGCGTGCATTATATTGCTCCCAATCACCTACCCTAAATGGTTTCTTTGTGTTGGCGCAACGCCATCGGAAGCTACTAGCATGGCAGCAGTAATTCAATATTCATGAACGGTGCTTAAGCGAAGTAATAGGTTCTTAGGTGTTTTTTTTTCTTTCTCTGCTTGTCTGTAATCTGATTACCCTAGGCGAAGGATATCCGGGACGCTTATTTAAAACGGGGATACAATGGTAACTTGATAAATGGAAGGGGCGCCAAATGATTAAAAAGTACAATTGGATATCATGCATAGTTAATGTCGAAAATGTCTTTCGAGATTTGATGGTTTTTTCATGCTATGTTAAGATTCATAAATGGTTGTTGACTCGGACGACGTCCTCTATATTTTCTCGTATTTTATTCTTGCTGTTATTTAAGTACCTAATTTATTTACCTAAGTAGATTTCTATTGAATGTTCACCAAAGCTCGTGTGCCAGTTTGTTTGAACTATTTGTCTACATTTGTTTCTGCGCGTCAATGATCAAGTTCTGGAAGGGAAATTTACTTAGCACATACATTGTTTATACATTCGATAATGTGACTTAAGAAGCATTTCGACTGGCTTTGAATCAATGTGATGCTAACATAAAGAAAAGTTCCTGCAAAGAAGGGAAAAAAATAATTTGACCTTAGATAGACATACTGTCGTTGACTAGGGATTTAGGAAAAACTCTTACAATGCAGAAAAAAAAATTCGATCGTTAAATAAGGTCAAAAGAACAAACAAAACTTGGCCGAAAACAAGCAACAAATTCTTGAGTATGTTTATTCTGGCAACAAGAAAGGTTTTATTTGTCTGTGCTAAACGTCTACATGAAGATACGAATTCTGTTTGTATTGCAGTATTATACTGTCGATAGTTATTTTAAAATAACTGATGTGCAAGTTGTTTATCTCCTTATGATGACTTTAGCTGCACGACGTTGTGATCGGAATAAATAAATCATTCTACGAATTCTCCGTACTGCAATATTATGAGAAATGCTTTCACTAATACACATATTGTATGTGTTTGTTGTACACATTGTATTATACACATACTGTATATAATTTGTTGCACTGTATAATTTGTTTAAATTAGTTATCGAGGCAATAAAGCGCATTCGCTGGTAAACTGCGCAAAACATGTATCTAAAATAGCCGCAAACTACAGCCACAAAGCTGACATTGACGATACCAGAATTAACATTTGTTAACGGTTTCTAAGAGACCTTAAGAGCCAGTTCAATGGCTGCCTTGAATATATCATGAAATTGAGAGGAATTGTGAGTTCATGATTCATTTGCAAACTAATTAGCACGCGTAAACCGTTGAACTGGAAAATGGAATTACCTCTAATATAGAGTATAAGGGCTGGTTGTGTACGAGAGTTCTCCGATTACATCCACTTCATTGGATAAACGACCGATCAAATAGTTTTAATTATATCCATTGATGTCGGAGTACGCCAAACGCAAAAAAAAAAAAGATCAAATTAAAGTGGCGCATTTGCAAATGTACGATGAACCTGTTCGCGTTTGCCCCATGCGGCTAAAATTATTTTTTGGTTAATTTGATTGGTAATTAATTTAATTGCTGGAGGTCAAAAATCATGCGCACTGCTGCAGGTGTACATGAAAATGGAACATTCGTGGAACGAAACGTAAAATGCTTCATCAAAGTTTATCGGTTCGTATGTTAGTTTTAAAGCCCATTCAACCTTTTTAGAATATACAGTGGATGAATTATTATCGGTCATGCGGCCTTGTGGCTCAGTGGCTATGGTCATAGACTACTAGCGGATGGTCCCGGGTTTGATTCCCGGCGCAGGCTTTCGTTTATTCGATTCTGTGGTACTGGAATGTGCCCCTCGTATATCGCCACAGCGCCGCGAGGGGTACAATAACCTCCTATAGTGTTATTCACTACAGTGATCCGGAATAAATTATGAATGTCGCTCGAATTTTGTATGAACTAAATGAGCAGACCAAAATTGTTCATAATGTTAAACAATAAATTAATGTGAAAATGAAGTGTCCGGTTCAGCGTCGAAATAATTTTACTTGAATAAATTAATGGAATGAAAAGAGAAATCACATAATGACGGACAGCATTCAGCTAATTCAGATTTAGCAATATTTTCTTCGATACTTTTCAACCTATTCAGAGGAAACCCGACCTGACCAGTTTATTTGAACTAGCTTATTCTTCTGACCTAGCTAGGGATGTTTAACATGTACCCGGCAACGTTCAGACATGGATCCCACGGCTTAACTTCCATTGCGAAGGAATTATGAAATTTGTACGAAAATCTCTCCTCTTCGATCGGGAATCGAACCCGCGATCGCGGACATTGTAGGCGAACTCGCTAACCACTATGTTGCATGGCACCACGAAACACACTGCAAGCAGCCAAAAGGAATAATGCAATTTTGTCGTTAAGGATCTTTTGGTATCTCGCGGGTGAGGTGGGATGAGGGTGGAGGGGATGAGAAATTTAGGAAAATTTAATATCGGCCCATCATCGCGGAAAATATAAATTGCCCCGCTGTCGGGGGAAAGGTTTTCGCAATAGCGCCGTGCGTGTTCGCAAATGCGAAATTTAATTAGTTTTGTCTCTCAAATGTTGTCGCGCGGAGCCCGTTCGCGGAGGGTGTAGATACACGGCGAAGAAGGTCTATGGCACCTCCCTCGTAACGGTTGCCTTCGCATTCTTTGAATAACGAATTAAGACGCGAAATTGAGAAATTGTCCCCCCGAACTGTGGGTGATCGACGCCTGTAAAGTAACGCGCTCATTCGTCCCATCCCACCTCCCTCCCCTCCTTTCAATTCATTCCCGTGTTTCTGCGTCGCGTTTCGAGATTGTGTGCGTTAGGAAAATGCGCAGGAGATGCGTTTTCAAGCGTCAATGACGCGCGATACGTTCCACAAATGGAATGATCAAAATGAGGACAATTAAAAACAAACGTTATTTCCTGTGAGAACCGGGGGGTGTTTGGTAAGCGAGCACTACGGTACGACGAGATTAGAATGTCTAGAGTACCGGATACCCATATGTTAATCGGGTGAAATTCTGTCAGTAAAAATATGGCGTTTTTTAGCAAGTTTTAAGTCATTGCGCCTGGTGCCAAGTCAGTCAGTGCGTAAATATTTTAGTAAGCAAGATTACAATTATTGGAAATGATTGTTATTAAACAAATCACTGTACTGCCTAATTTTTGATATTTCCGATTACTACTATTTGTTTTATTTTCTTCATCAAAGCTATTATTAATTTAATTTGCCGACATCTAATGCTCTTCACCTATAAAATAAATGTTTTTGTGTGATACTCGTATATTTGGGTTTTTAAAAACTACTATTTCAACATGATTTTTTTTTAATTCGTTATTTTGTTTTTTTATAAATATTTTTTAATTAAAATTGTTATTAAAAGAATGCAAAGTTAACTAGCAAATCGATTATAGTTTCTAGTTAATGACAGTCACATGCAGTAGTCATCTAGTTTCCTAGTTAATGCTATTTAATGACGAAGATAGAATCGGGACATGACGTTTGTATTACCCGGTCATACGAGAAATGCAATTCAATTTAACCTAACTCTATTTAAATGTATTTTCTCCCCCCTAACGTATGCGCTCGCAAAATATCTTGAAACTTTAAAAAAGGTTACCACCTCGAAATATTATTTTATTAGTGTTGCTTCGGCAAGAATAAATTCTCACTTCTATGCCCCCTGTTTATCTGCAACTCTAGCGAAAAAAATCCCTACCATTTCTTAGTGGGGTCTCATCAAAAAGGTTCAATACAACAAAAACATTTCATTACCCCAAACGCCGCAAGAAAAATTTGTTTCCGGCGGATGGTGTGTAAGTAATGAATAAAACATTATTTCTGTTTCATATATACAAAGTGGGGGTAATCTAATCCCTCCCGCGACTGATGTAATGGGATTTTTTCCTGCCTCGCACTTTCCGAATAAGACTCCCTGTAAGCTGCAAATCTTATCAAGAGTGCGTTATTGGATTTTCCTTGCTTGTCTAAGAGCTGTTTTATTTTGTTGCTGTAGACAAATTTTCTTTCGCGAGGCATTTGTTTGCAATATTTGCATACCTACTTTTTTGCGTTCGCGGTGTTTTTGATTTTCGTGCGCTGGCAACTTGCCATTTTTCGTAGCTATTGATTTTTATTTAAAATACTTGGACCTGCCCCGTGAAAATGGGTTTCATTTGTAGCTGGGTTAGTCGAAGGAGTTCGCTTTTAGTACGATAGTCTTGGGCTCGTTTTCCGGCGCGGGCTTTCGTTTTTTATTGACAATCTATGGTCGTCATCACTGAAGTGAACATCACAACAGGAGATTCTATGCCCTTCTGATCGCTTAATCAGTTGTGAATAAGTATATTTTTTGCCAGTACCTCTGGTTCGAATAGCGAAATCCCGAACCAGGAATCGAGCCCCCGAGATCACCGCACACACAACGGATGCTCGATTCACCACTGAGCTACGACGACCGACCTAATTGGTTTATTCGATCCTAGTGTGCTTTATGTGATGGGGTGGGGAACTAGAACTGGTTCCTTTTCAAGGAGAACTTACTCAACGCTGGTAGTTGGTGGCAGAGCAAGACAATCCCGAAATAAAGAATGATTACTATTTAAAATGAAGTCACATCTTTAGCAATTGTCAATTAGCGCATCCCTACATTTTCACGAAGAAATTAGATTGGCTTTGACACTAATTGAATCAGCATAAATGATTTTATATCAATTCTGAAAATGAGTAGAACAAATTTCGTCCATTTTTCTCTATTCAGAAGCATCGTATAGTGAATAGATAAGGGCTGAATTAGAAATTGGAGCGCAGAAAAGTTTGCCTTACTGCAGCTGGGGAACCAACGAATCCTCCCAACTATTTTTTAATTAAAATGCCAGGCATCGCGCAAGAAAACCTCTGCACTCTCGAGCGTATTACCGCGTCTCATATAAATTGGATTATTGCTTTTATATCCTTTCAAGTCTCTAGCTTTTTTCTATTCCTGTGGGACTACGCACATCACGTCAAGATAGCTCGCCTCTGCGCCAGAAGAATCCTTACGTTGCACTCATTAGGATTTCTAATTTTCAGATAAGAACCTCAATCACCATTGAATAAAAAAAATAAGCTGGGTTGTAGTTCATTAAATAGAAAAGGTATATACATGTTACCTTGGCATATTAAATTAAAATAATAGTTTAAATTGTTGAATTATGTCTCAATTTTAAATTATTTTTCGTTGATATTGAGTTAAAATTATTTCACTATTTATTTCCCGTAGTTGATGTATTAAATATGTTACCAATATTTAATACATTAACTGCGGGAAAGTACACGAAATAAATGAAGTTAGAAATGTTAATATATTTATTTAGAAAAAACTGAGGTTTTGTTGTGAGGATACTAAATGCGAGAGTGCTTATAAAACCGAATGACATTTATTGTCACTCTATAACATTATTTACATAAACTGTCCCTATATACCAGCTTGCGCATGCGCAAACCTCGATTATAATGAGATAATGCGACGCTATAGTAATTATTGTAATCGGATACGATTTCAGTGGCTGTGAAAAAAATGAATAACCACCGCGCTTAATTAATAATCAAACATTTTGTGCATACCATGATCATGCTTGAATCAGTGGTTAGTGGACATCACCTAACAATATAATCACTATTTAAAGCGTATCACCTGCTGCATTCGGTACATTAACGAGAGCAAGTCAGCCGAACTGCGCACGCCACAAATTTAAAAGCCTGTTGAGGCGAGCTCATTTTTATGAAACCTTCTCACTGATACCCGATTGCCAGCGCTAAATCTGCTGAATCTTAAAAACCGCGTTTTTTATTGTTACCTCGCATTTACACTTAATGGCGGTGACAACGTGTACCTTTAATTAAGACTAATTGGGGTGGAAATTTCTGGCAATTTTTAAAATTTGCTTTTGAATTTTCTTTCCAAACATCAGTCACTGGGGTGATTGAAGCTGAAATACATGTATAATTATTGTAAGTCAATGATTTACTGGCAGTCATGTACTGTCAAAGATAAACTGTAAATAATGTACAGCCAATGATGTGCTGTTATTGGTGTTCTGTCAATGATGTACTGTTAACAATTCACTGTAAATAATTTACTGTCAGTGATTTGTTAATGATGAACTGCAAACGATAGATGCCAGTGATTTATGACAATGGCCAACAATGAGTCAATGAGTTTCTGTCGCATTACTAAACTAGACGGACAGTCAGACTTGAAGTAACAAGACAAAATTGGCACCCTGTCGACTTTTTTATTCCGGATCACTGTAGTGAATAGCACTACAGGAGGTTATTGTACCCTCGTGTCGCTGTGGCAATGTGTGA